>OY744508.1:6427220-6590765 GCA_963556185.1 Pseudopediastrum boryanum | reverse complement strand
CCCATGGAGGCAATGAAGGGGCTGGCAGCAGCACTGCAGGAGGGGAGGGAGAGTAGGGGGAGGCATGCTCTGTTGAGTTTGGTCTAAAGTTATCAGTACTAGCAGATATTGAGATCATCAAAGCACTAAGAGGTTGGCAGCATGGGGGAAGGGGGGAGGGGGGGGGGAGGAAGGAGAGAGGGCATGTTCTGTTATATATGGTATAGAGATGTCACTTTTAGCACATAGTGAGATCAAGAAAGCATGAAAGGGGTTGGCAGCGGCACCAGCAGGGCAAACAGCAGAATGCATCCTCAGCCAAGAGTGCTTCTGTCAGCGGCACTGCATGTGGAAAGGGGAAGGGGCAGGGCAATCTCTGATAATTAGGTCTAGATTTGTCAGATTTAGCAGTAATGTGATCATGAAAGCATTTAGGGGCTGGCAGCGGGACTGCATGAAGGGGGTGGGGCAGCGGGGCATGATCCGTAAGATTGGGCCTTCCAGGTTGGGTACAATTAATCATAGCAGGGTCTAGATTTACCAGTTTTAGCAGATAGTGAGATAATGAAACACTGCATGGGGGGGGGAGGGGGGGGGGGGCGCATGTTCTGTAGGTCGGGTCTAAAGTTATCAGTTCTAGCAAACACTGAGATGATGAAAGCATAAAGGGGTTGGCAGCGGCACCTGCAGGGCAAAAGCAGCGGAATGCGTCCTCAGCCAGAAGGCTGCTTCTGTCAAACACATACGATGCATCTATCACTGACCAAAAAGAAGCATGTCAGGTGACCCATGGCACCCAGGATAAGGCAATCCATTACACATAGAGATATCCATGGATGCTGTGCACAGGTTGGCAGCAGCACTGCATGAAGGGCATGCATGTTATTAGACTATACAGGGCCATAAAAACAAAGCTATGCAAAAGCATACGATTACACTATACGTAAGTATACTCTACCGGGCCACGCCTGCCAGCCATTTCAGCTCATCAATCAGCTCAAAGGACAAGATCTAGGTTTGGGGTGGTGGTGGCAACCTGCCTTCTTCGCTGCACCCTGCTTTCCTCGCTTTCAAGCACTGCATGACAAACCCTACTTTTCTTGTCGCATCACTCTCCCCTGCTTTGATTTCCTGTACCCAACCTCCGGGCCAGGGAGGGGGGGGGGGGGCAGCAGGGCATGTTATGTAAACTAGATGAAATTCTATCAGTGTAAGCTGGCGGTGAGTTTCATGGGGCTGTGAGAGAGGTTGGCAGCAGCAGTACGGGCAGGTACAGCAGTATGTGCCCTTATCCCAGTATGTGTACTGAAGAACACGACAAGAATACATGTCAATTGGGCCAAGTTCAGAAGCCTTTTTCTACAACATACTGCAACTAATGTGAGCGGCAAACATGCTGTTTTAGCAAGGAAGAGACATGCCACAGCTTCCTGCAACTCCCTCCTCCTCCTTATCCGTAAGGTCTGGAAGATGAACCTTTGATCTTCCACACCTTCCCCTCGCCCCTCCCCTTGCAGCAGTCCCCAACAGATCCACTCAACCTCCAAGCTCCTATGTCCATTCTCCCTCTCCCTCACTTCCCCCCCTTCTCCCCCATCCTATGATCACCATTCCCTCCCCGTCTCCTCACATGCCCACACCCCTCACTCCCTTCTCTTCCTAGCCTCCTGCCATTTGCTGGCCCCACTTCTGGCTTCCTGCTTTTCCCCCCCACCTCCACTCCTCCCTCCTGACCCCTCTTGCGTTGCTCCATTCCTGCTACCATCCTTCCCCTCCCTCTCCGAGCCCTTCTCTCCCCCCCCCCTTAACTTATGCCTCCTTGTTAACCCCTAGCACAGTGGTATCCACCTTCATCTTCTATAGTGCCTCCCCACTTGACCCCCCTCCTCCTCTTTCAGCCTCCTGCCATTTGCTCGCCCCATTTCTGGCTATGGCTTCTTCTTCCCACGCTCCCCTCCTCACTTCTTCCCTAAAAACAGTCTCCCCTTTCTTTACCCCTGCCACCATCCTCCCTTTCCTTAACCCCCCCCCCTACCCAAGACCTCCCCCCTCCCCACCCCACGCCCTCCCTCCCCCGTCCCCCACTTACGCCTCCTTGTTAACCCCTAGCACAGTGGTATCCACCTTCATCTTCTGCAGTTCCTCTCCCTTAGGCTTCTCACTGAACTCCGTGACCTTGCCCTCACTGTCAATCTTCATCAGACCAAAAGCGCTTGCCCTCTTCTCATCACATGGCAGGGCAGCAATGGTGATGGCAGCATGGCTCTCACGGTGCTTGCGGACAAAGTCACGGTAGTCCATGCGGTACAGGTGGTCACCTGAGAGCAGGGAAGGCGGAGGCAGTACATGTGGATTTGACAGTTAGGACAGGATGATGTTGGTTTTGTCAGCTGCCAATGGAAGGACTGTCACCTTGTTAGTGCTACAGCATACCATTGAACTGGACTTGGCAGCTGCAGGCATACATGCATGTAAATCAGGAAACTCACATGCATCTCTTGGAGAGATAACAGGTGACAATGACAGACAGAAGTTTGTCTGCATCTTGTGCACCCAGCTTTCAGCTCATCATCAAAAGTAGAGCAGCTTTACAACCCACTGCTCACCTAGAGGCCCAACCACCCAACTCCTCTGCAACCCCTACAGGGTCCCACTCGCCGACAATGCACACAGCCCGTTCATATCCAGACCTTCACCAGACCTCCCAATCATATTGCCATTTGCGCACCCTCCCCTTTCCATGCATTGGCAGGCCACAGGTTACCAATCCTCTTCCTGCTGCCAAGTACTGACACTCAACACCGCCTTCTTGATGGGCTTGTATCTCCCTCAAACCTTCTTCCACCCCTTGTCCTACTGTTTCTCTTCAACTGCAAAGGAGCTGCCTGCCTCCCCCCCTCCCCCTCCCTCCCCTCACCCGCCCCCACCTCTCCGCATGCCTACCCCACTCTCCTTCCCTCCAACCCCTCTTCATTCCCTCTCCAGTCCACTCCCCCTGCTCTCCACTGGCTGCGACCCCTCCCGCAGCGCCCCCCCCCCCCCCCTCCCTTCCCCCCCTGCGCCCCTCCCTTCCCCCCAGCACGCCCCCCTCAACTTTACCCCCCCCCCCCCCCCGCGACCTCCCTTGCTTCCCACCTGACAGGATGAGGAAGTCCTCCACCCCGTCCCTCATGGCCTCCTCAAAGAGCCACATGTACTGCCTCACAGCATCAGCTGTACCCTGGAACCATTCCTTACGACCTGTGCTCTGACTGGCAGCTAGCACCTCAACAAAGCCACGGTTGTTGTAGGCACCAACACTGCTGTTCTGTAGAACAACAAACAAGGGGCAAGCAGCAGCGATAGCAGCAACGGTTAGGATCAAAACTTAGAGGAAAGGGTTAAGCATAAGCCATGCAAGAAAGGGGAACCTGCACAAAGTATTGTTGTCTGTGACTGTAAAAGGAGACCCGTTCGGTGCGATGGCATGCGCTTTTGCGTTTGGGAGCCCTTGGTTCTGGGATCTACAATGCACTCTCTCCATCAAGACGGGCGAGCGAGCCAGGAAAATAGGAATCAGGACGACACCATGTGAAGATGCACTTCCGCACCCCATAATCCACATGCCTGCAGCTGCTGATCAAACTGAAGCCATAGCAGACGTGCCACAGGCCTAGCACATCGAGCTGGTGCCAAAACAGCAAGGTATGTAGTACTCTGGCCGCTCAGCCTTAGCATCAGACGATGGTCCCCTTGCATAAACCAATGCCATACACATGCAAGCACGACATCCTGACCAGCACCTATCTCCCACTGGCACGGCAGCTACGTCCTTAAGCATCCTTAAAGCTGTCCTAGCATGTGCTGCTGCTGCTGCTGTTGCTCCTACCATGGCAGCCCTATCCTGGCTGCCACATCTTCAATGCTTCTTTGTTGTTACAGCATTCTACTGCTGCTTGCTACTCACATATGCCTGGCTCAAATGCCTGTTGAGAGATGCCGAGTTGAACTGTGTCAAGCAGTAGATCTTGGTGACGTTGCTGTTGACACAGTTGCTGACTGGGATGTCAATAAGGCGGTAGTTTGCACCCAGGGGCACAGCAGGCTTAGCACGCTTCTTCGTAAGAGGGTACAAACGGCTGCCAGCACCACCACCAAGAATAACACCTAGCACAGTCTGTTCAGGCAACACACAAAAAAGATTGTTACCACGCTATGCACATAATGCCTTCAGTGATGTAAGCGGTTTGAAAGTGGCAACCATTCAGGAGAGGCTGCTGAGGTTCAGACCATTGGCTGCTGTATCAGATAATGGTGCCTAAAGGGTAGGGAGCTGGCTAGGAAAGCACCTTGCATGTCTGTTTGTAAGAGAGGTGGGATTGCTGGTTCTTCCAGGGAACACATGCAAGACTGCAGGCAAGCATGATGGCATCACCCTTTGCGCCCTAAACCACACTACAAGGTGCATCCCTTTTAAGGCAGGGCCTCTGCAGCTGAGGAATTGCGACAGGGGGGTACATCGTTGCATTTTGTAGGGTTGCTACGCCTACATATGGTTCTGGTGCAGTGCAGCCGTGCTTGGGACCTGTTTAGGCAAGGTATGTGAATCAGTGGTGCTCAACATGTAAGCAGCCAAGTTAAGCTGCGAACGGACTGCAAACTAAGCAAATGGCGGAGCGTGAGCAGGGGTGGGACACCCTACGAGATGCATGCCTCCAAATTGAGGTGGCGACTACATGCGATCGTCATAACTGCGTTGCGACCGAGCCTCTTACCCGACTCATGTCGCTTGGGCTGATCTGAGGAGTCTCCCTGTCGACGGCTTGTGGACCTGCTGCTCCATTGGCGATGGCCGGCTTGGGCTCAGTCTGCAGTGCTTGTGCTTTGCTGACCAGCGCCTAAACAAAGCAGATGCCTCAGTAAGACACAGGTCAGGAGGCAACCGGCAGGCAGCTGCATCTTGGGAGCTAACCTTAGCTGCTAGACGCTGACGGCTTTGCACTGGTTGGCAAGTCATCCTGTTCCCCCCAAGATGCCTGACGCTAGACAGGCCTGCGGTATCGGAATTGCATAACCGTGAGGCATCATCCCGACGGCATTGAAGCATCTTAATCAATTGAGGTATTCTCGAAATCTGTAGCAATTGTACCTGCTGCTGCATCTCTGGTATTGGCTGCACCGAGAGCAGCTCGACGTTGCTGAAGGAGCGACATCCCGGCTGGAGATCTACTGAAGGTTGCCGGAAATGGGATTGGCCAGCTGGACTGCCTGCCGCTGGAACTAGCCTGCGAGCTGTGCGATGCAAGCATGTGGTCGGGCAATGCACATTTTCCGCGCTCTTGCTGCCTGAATTGGTCGGTTGCCTGAGACTCACTGGCTGCGGAGCAGGGCGTGACCTGGGCATATCGCCCATGGACTGAGCCAGAGTAAGTAGCCAGAGGCTCCACGACGGCAGAGCCAGAGTTATTGGACGAGGCTTGAAGGAAAGTTTCTGTGCCCGTCAACATGGGCAGCTCTTACTGACCCTCATGACCCTCACGAAGTTCAACTTGTCGGGCTGTGCACCTTCTTCAATTGTCCCTGGGTTATTTCAATGGTTAAACTTGCTAAATTAAAGTGGCAAGGAATGCCCCTTCAATCCGAGGAGATTCCTCAGATTAGTGCCCGTGCTGCAGACCTTGAAGTATTGCTGATCGGCGCGGAGCCTTAACCCAAATGCAAATGCAAGAGCTTGTGCGAGATCATAGGACGACACCAAGAGAAACACACATAAACATACATCACCAGGCCAAAATGCCACCTTGCTATACTGTGCTACATCTTCTGCGCAATGAAGTATGACAGCTCCCTCCCGTCGCCACTTAGCACAATCTCATCTCTCACAACACTGAAGCCCTGTTCCTGTCCAAACCAGTCTCGTCCCAATTCCTGGGGTCCAAGCACCCTCTCCCTTCCTGAGGGTCTACCAAAAGCAGCAAGCCCAGGCCCTTCTACAAACGTGCTGTATGCAACACATCCCCCAGGCCGCAATAGCTTTGCTATATATGGCAATGCTGCACGCTCCAAGAATCTCACACACAGGACCAAATCATATGACCCAGGTTCAGGCAACCCTGCAGAAGTGCTCTCTCCACCGCACCCTGAGCTAGCAATTGAACCCCCTACTGCTCTCTTTCCCTCTCCTGCTACTACTGGAGCCATAGGAGCCCCACTAGCACTAGAAGCAACTGCAGCACTACCACAATCTCCTGCTGTCACTCCACTTGGGCCCCATCCCTCTAATGGGCTGCTTTTTGGCAGAGGCATCTGCTGCAGCTCCCCTGTTGCTGGGTCCACCTTGGCCAACAGCAGCTGCACTTGCTCCTGGGGCAGGCATGCCAGCTGTGCTAGGTGCTGGGCCCTCACCAGAGCACCATGCCACTCGTCAACACCCATCACACTCCAGATCACATGCTGCTGCCGCTGCTTCATGGAGTGAAGGTACCCCTCTCCTTGCTGCTGCTGCCCCTCTGTATGTTGAAGGGTCTCCTTTCCTTGCTGCTGCTGCTGTTGTGTAAGCTGCTTGTTGGGTTGCTGTTGCGTTATTAGCTCATCCGCCAGCTTGTCCTGCTTTCCTGGAGGATCCCAATCAGCTGCTTGCTGCTGCTGCTTCCAGTGCACCTGCTGCTGCTGTTGCCGATGCTCGGGCACCTGCTCTTGCTGCTGTGGTGCCGTGCACTTGGCCTGCTCACTGCTGCAGCCACTGGTTCCTTCACTGCTGAATGGCACAGCTTCATCATCGTGATCCATGTGTCTGCAAGCCAGCCAGATCAGATCCCGACCGCTGCCACAGCCAAGATCCAAAGCACGCAGCTGGAGCTTGCCTGCTGCTGTGCAAGACCCGGGCTCCTGGCACCCGGCTTTTTGCTTCGTCTGATTTTGTGCATGATCATCACAGGCAAGGCTGCGACATCTGCCTGCATTGCAAGATGAAGTGTTGATTCCTTCTTGCACTGCTGCTGCTGCTACTTGCTGCTGCTGCTCATCTTGATTGAGTATGGAAGTGCTGCAACCCCTGTGTCGGCAGATGAGACCCTCTATGAGGGGGATGTCTTCCTCCAGTATGGGTGCAGGGGAGAAAAGCCAGCGGCGCTTTAGTGAATGGGGTTCAAAGACTGGTCCTTCCAGCAGCCCTAACTGCTCAGCTGTTTGCCAGAGCTGAGGTGTGTCTGGCAATAGGGCCTGTAGGTTCCAGCCACGGGACTGCAGGAATTTGCCAAGTTCTGGTGCCCCATTTAGGTATACAGCTACTGAGCCATCAGCAAGTTGGCGGCCATGATCTGCTTTGTCTGTAACTACAGTGTATTGGGAGGGGCTGTCTACAACGGCAAGAGGACGTGGCTTGTCTGGCAAAAGAAAACAACGCTCTGTGAAATAAGGAAGAGGGAGGTTGGCTGAGTTCTGCAAGCGGCAGGCTTGAAAGCTGTCGAACGAGCGGGTGTCCAAAACGCAAGTAGGGGTTCCAATGCCGCCAACTGAGGTTCTGTTGTAAAGAGCTTGCAAAAGCCCAAGCAGGTGGACATCCATACCAAGAATCGGATATCCTGCATGTGGCACCTTACGACCTGTGCTGTAAGGCTGCAACTGGCCCCTTGTCGCAGCCGGCCCCATGCATCTAAAGGTGCTGACACTGCACACAGGCTAAGACAACTTGCATATGGCGTTAGCTCAAATACGGCTGAACCTCCATCTCTAGCTCCTTGCGTAGCTTGATCGAGCACTGCAGTACACCTGCTCCTTCGCAACACCTGCTAGTGAGGCAGTACAGCAAGCTGTTTGCATGGTCATGCCACACGTGCACACAGCTATAAAGCATAGTTCATAGCTGGCTATTTGCACCATGCGTCGATACGTACTGTGACGTACGCTTATATGTGACGTACGCTTATCCTGCGCCTTGCACCCACCCTTGCCCCCTCAACTCCACTGTTGATCAAGAGGCTTTTGCAAGGCCTTTTGAGCTGAATACTATTCCTTGTGCGAAACTGTCCATCAAACGGTCAACTGTTGGAAGATCTGAGAGATCTGGCTTTTGGGAGAGCGACTTGTTGCTTTACCGGTAGACTACTGCGGACAACTGAGTCTTGAAGTGCATGGTTCTAAGGTAATGCTTACATACCCATGCACGAACAGCTACTGACGTCGGCACGTCTGCAAACATAGCACTTCGCTATACCATCAGCACCCTTGGCCAGCTGAAACCGTTCCGTCCTCAAATGTGCAGGTGCTGCTATCTGCATGCAATAGAGGGACACTGATATGCGCCACCTCATGCGCATCTGTGCACATTAATCCTATCTTGGTAAGTGCATTGCAAAGACGCATGGTCTACTGCTGGGTAGCCTGAGCCTGGAAAGGTTGCAGACCGACCCCTCAGGTGGGTAGGTATGGACTGCCAAAATTGCTCATAGTGGTACTATCCCAAATCCAGCCCTCGCCTCTCCGTATTTTGCATGTTCGGTTGTGAGTGTTGGCAAGAAATGCTGCTTGATAAGTACTATTGCAATCTAAGGGCAAACTCTGGCAACAAGGATGCAGTGCTATGATATGGGCGGGAAGGCACAAGACAATGGTAGGGGTCATTTAGTTTTCATCTCTGTTTCGCTACATGTTACAGTAGATGTTGTTCACACTCTCTGGGTTAGTTTGGGCAGAAACCACAGACTGATGTGAAGAAGTTTATCGCCTGTTACCAATAAGATCAAAAAATCCGGGCATCTCAACTTTAGTAAGATGCTGAGGTGGCTCATGGTTTTTCTAGGGTACATGTCATTGAACTGCCAAGTCTACTGCAAGTCAGGTTGCTCAGGAATCTTTCTGCATGGTGCAGATCATGCTACCACATCTTAATGTAAACATAACACTAATCATTGTACAACCACAGGAGTGTGGGGCCAATAAAATTGTTCTTATACTTTTGCTATTTTTTGGACCCTACCATACCTGCAGTAAGTGGAATGTGAAATGTTAATGCATGTCGAAAGATGTTGAAGGGTGACTTCTCCGTTTTCCTTTGGGACATCTGGTGCTTATATGGGGCAGCTTGTTCATATAGAAAGATGTTTCAATCCTGGCTGCTTGCATGTGACACGGCCCGCATGCTCTTAACATTGCAGACATACTCATGCACGTACTAAGCAAGCTTCCTTCTTGCTTTTGTGTGTAATGCAGGTGCCAGAGGCCTTACTCATGGACCTCAGTGTGTCCAGCAGCATGGAGCCCACCCAGTACCTCAATATCATGGGCTTGCCCAACCCCTGGCTTCAACCCCTGTTCCAGAACCTGGCCTCAGGCCCTGAGGGTGCCAAGGATATAGCAGCAGTTCGACTGGCCTGTAAAACGCTGCATGACAAGGTTAAAGACCTTACCTACACCTACTCTAACATGCCAGAAACAAAGCTTCGGTCACCTGATGACCCTTTCTGGCGGTGGCTCGCCCAAGAGTGGGAGCACACCCTTGGCCTCAGGGTGTCTGTGGCACCTTACTCGTCAACTTCAGATGCTGAACAGGAAGATTGGAGTGAGCCCCTGCGCCTCCTGTTTACCGGTCCCGGCCTTCAGGTCTCGGTTTACATGCCTGGCAACACCTCTTGGGACCACCCCTTCACCAGCCAGTGGCTGCAGGAGCATGGAAACAGCATACAGCACTTGGACTTCGTGAGCAGCATGCAGCCGCCGGTGCTATCTTTGGAGGAACTGGTGCAGCTGATAAGGCCATGCAAGAGGCTTAGGTACGGGGGCTTACTGCCTAACATCGGAGCACTCACGGCTCTCATGGGGCTAACTAGCCTTTACATCGAGTGCACGTCTGATGTTGAAGCTCAAGACCCTTGGGTTGCCTTGGCATCCCTGACCAACCTCAAGGACCTGACAATTAGTGGCATTGCTTCTGGGAACCCCTCACAGCTTTCAGCACTATCTGGCCTCACCCAGTTGGGCCTTGCGGGTGGCAACGGTCTGCTCAGCAGTTTGGTGCCCTTCCAGGCTCTTCAGGAGCTGGAAAAGCTGCTTCTGTTGGACCACATCTGCACTGCCACCTCCCTGCAAGGGCTGGCTGGCTTGAGCAGACTGAGGGAGGTGACCATCCAGTGCCTTGAGTTGGTGAGTCTGCAAGGGCTGGGCCAAGGGGTGACAAGTCTGGAGATCTCTGATGCACGTAACCTGCGAACACTGGCTGGTATAGGATCAGCAGGGTCGCTGCAGGACTTCCATTTGTTCTCATGTCCAGCCACATCCTTGGCAGCGCTGGCCAGTTTAACTGCTTTACGGAATGTTAAGCTGGTGATGGGTAATACTGACGGAGCAGGCTTGAGCAGCCTGGAGGGGTTAAAGGGCTCAAGCAGCTGCCTGCAGTACTTGGAAGTGTGTCGGCTGCTAAGCTTGCGTGGCATTGAGCACCTTTCTGCTCTGCAGGAGTTATATGTTGCAGAGTGTGGGCTCAGTAGCTTGCAGCCGCTAGGCCTCTTGACAGCAGGTGTGAAGAAGCTCCATGTTCATAGTTGTAGGAATGTGGAGGAGGAGGTCTTGGAGCTGCCACACATTCAGCCCAGTGCTAATGTGGATGTGCAATATAGTAATGTGAAGGAGTTAGTCCTGGCTGGCGGGTTCAAAAGGAGCGCACGTCGGATATACGGTCCTGCAGGGTTCATTCAGCAACCATTGCCTTGATCATCTGAGGCTGTTTAACACAGTTTATCGGTTTGCTAAAATCACATGCAGTCTTTGGATGGCGTAGTCTCTGCCCGTGGCATAACATCACTGCTGTGGTTGGCATTGTATCAGTCCCCGGCATAATCTGCTGTCCTAATGGAGTGTGTACACATGAGAAGAGTTGTGCTTGTTTAAGTGTAGAGCAGAGGCATGGAAGATAGGGGTAGGCATGAGAGTACTTACAGACTTGTGGCGGAGGTTGCATGTGAGTGCGTCTCATGGGCGGGAGTCTGTGGATAAACGATGGGACGTCTAGTCTGGACTTCCTGTAGGACACAAGCTTGTCCCTTATTGGATCTCAGCGTTTTGGCAATATTCTTCTGTGCTGTTTTGCCGAGCTTTCATACCGCAGGAATATGTGTCACTGTTGTTGCCCTTTTGTTTTGGCAGTACATGATCAGCTGGTCAGTTCATGTTGTTTTTTGCATCCTTGGGTTTATGGATGGGAGTAGTGCATAAAAGAACGTTGAGTTTTATATGGTCAGGGTGGTGTCTTCTGTGACAGTGTGGCTGTATAATGCTCCCATTCAGCAGCATGGTATGGAAGCAGTTTGGGAGGGTTAACGGCTCCAAAGTGCGTCCTGCCCTGATAGATCGAATTGATCGTGGCCTTCCTGGTTGCCTGCTTTTCTTTGTTGATTGCGCTGGAGCACTGCATGAGAGCCCTGCTTTTCTCGTCCGCACTCTCCTCTGCTTTGATTACCTGTACCTTGGAAACGCTGTAATGTGTTTATAGCAGTCATGGAAGCTGTAAATAGTGTCTTGATTGTCTGGCAATCATGTATGTGCAGGAGGGTAAAAGTCAGCAGCTGATTTGTTGCAGCAATGTCTTGTCTGCATGTCATGCATGAGGGGCACAAGGAAGGGTACTACGGACAGTGTAGACAAGTCTGAGCTGGTCAAACTTATGTCTGATTTATGGTTGATGTCTGATTTCTTGAAGAGGTCATGTGCTGCTGCATGGGTCATTACGACAGTCAGGCCGTTTGTGACCATTTTGATATTTGTTTTGTTTGTAGAATCTTAGAGTACAGCTGCAGTCATCTGTGTCTGTGGCGAGAATGCAACTGCCACACTGCAACCAGCATGCTGTTTCTAAAGACGAGTTTGAAAGTGATTCCAGCAGGAGGTCTGAGACTGGCAGGAGACTCTCCCTTCTCTGAGAAGGACACTCCCTTGGCTCAGCTCTCAGGACACGGGTTTATGTTCGGGGTGCTGGTTGCGGCAACTTGCATCGTAATTCCTTTTTGAATATAGCTATATATGTGAAGGGATGGTTGAAGAGATGATGCTGGAACCCTACGCGAAAATGAAGTGCTGGCCCATGATGTGATCTCAACATGGCGGGGTGCACGGGCGCCTCAGGTCGCTGCTTGAGTTGCGCGTTATGCGTACAGTGAGAAGAGCCTTTGTAAGGGCATGTATCAAAGCTGCCGCTTGAAATATCCCTGGGACTAGTCTATCAACTGGCACATCGCTAATTCTTCCCATCCCAACGCCATGTTGTGTGTTGCTTTGCCGACTCTCCCTTATTCCAATTCATAGGGGCACGGGCCTACTGTGTCTCACCCGATTGCTCCACTTTACCCATGGTTCAATGCTCTGTACCTGCTGACACCCATACGTCATTTATATACCACATATCCAGTCACTCATAAGCCCTCGCTCCCCGGTGGCCATCAAACTGGGGGTGCTGTGCTCATAACATGGGACACTTGTACAAAACAGAGACAATCACTGTATGGTAGAGATCATCAACGTAAGAAAATGTGGAGTTCACCATCCATTAGGTGCTATGTTTGCGTGTGCCCTAGCACTAGCCTCTGAAGTGTATCTCTCCTCACTCCCCTCACTTTCCGCCATCGCACATTGACCTGCCGCTTTGACGGGGCCATTTCGTAATTTGGTAACATGATTTCAGGATGCTTCCTTTTTGTTACCTCTGTTATGCTTATCCAGTTGCTGCATTACAAACCCCACTCTTCCTATGGCCCGACAACAAGACATTCAGTCGGAGATGCCAACCGCCACATAGATACCCGAGCACTAGTATGACCTGCTTCTTGCCCCTGGGGCCAACCTCAGGTGCCAGCTAAAAAAATCAAACAAGCTTGAATCCCATCCAAGCCCAGACCACAGCCATCCTGCTCTACAGCCATCCTGCTCTGCCTGACATAATAATATTGGTTCATCATGGTACCATCAAGCAACCAATAAGAATGCAAGACCAGCTACGCCAGTGGCCAAACAAACCGAGGGGCATGACCGCAAAGGCACCTGCGGCACATGGTTGCAAAAGCTACCGCACCACCGGCTGAAGTGATGGCACCCTCCATATGCTGCTGCTGCTTATAGGGTTTTGCTGCGGCACCCCCTTCACCTCACAACCATCACCCTAAGGTAATCACCCTGGACAGCTATACAAACTCCTCGCCATGAACACAGATTATCAGAATATCCGAGACATAGATCAGAGCACAGATTTGCATCTGTGCCTGAGCCCACTTAGCTTCCAACTGCTGCGACCCACCCCAAGCAAGATGCAAGTGTGCATCTATTCAGAGAAAAGGTATTCTCACAAACCAGGATACGCCATATGACCCAAAGCAATATGGTATCTCAAGGCACCAACTCCAGCTGTGGCGCATCAGAGGTTGGGCATGCCCCATGCCGCTGCAAGCTTCCTCATCAGAGCACCTTGCCTGTCCTTCAAACTGTGCCTCTCCCGTGGTGCGAGTGGTGGTAGGGGAGGGTACTGTGCCCTGAATGCAGAGCGACATGGTTCAAAGCCAGGCTCTAGCAGCAGCTGCTCCAGCTGACCACGGTTGACGGCCACTGGTGCAGCATCTTCTCCAGGACCTGCAGGAGCTCCACGCTCAGTATCTTCATAGACCTGGAAGCCTGTAGTGTGGCACTGATGAGGTGGGGGTCTAACTCGGCAACAGCTTGTTGGGTCTCATCTTCTGTCAGGCCCAAGAAGTACTGGCTGCTTAGGCAGCGCCCTGCCATCAGCATAGCGCCAGTCACACTATATGCCAGTGCCATGCATGGTTACCTTCAGATTAGTGTTGCGTAACAGCAAGCAGTGCACAGTTGACAGCAGGCAAGCAGGATGCAGGAGGAATGTAACAGCCAAACTGTGTGGAAGAACAAACATCAGCACCACATGCATCTTGACTTACCAGTCCATGCATAGATGAAGCAGGCGGCTGCACTCCACATGTCTGCTGCTTTTAGGGCATGTGGTACCTCTACCTGCACCCTCCCCCCACCGGCCATGGTCAGTAGCTCTGGTGATGTATAGCGCAAGGTAACAGGCTGCTGCAGGTAGCATCCAGGAGCCAGACTGCTCAGGAAATGACAACAGCCAAAGTCCAAGACTGTGATGAAGCCTGTACCCCCTAGTGCTGGGTGCTGTAGCTGCTGTTTGTATGGAGGATTACTAGAGCTGGAGCTGCTGCTGTGGCTTAGAGGCTGAGATCGAGTGAGCTCTGGCTGGCTTGAGCGACCGGGGTTAGCTGGCTTCTTGGAACTGCGCTGGCTGAATTCTGCTTCATGAGAGCGCTTTTGACCAGAACCTTCAAGTTTCCATGGCATTGCAGGGCTGAGGCTGGCAAGCTGTGGGCCTGGTGCTGGGATTGGTGCGGCTGGGGCTGGGACTGATGCAGCAGGCTTGGTGGACTGTGCTAGGTTGCCTGGTGAGATGTCCAAATGGGCCACATCCAGCTCACTCAACTCGTACAAGCACAACAGCAGCTGAAACAGGAGCCACGGTGCTGTAGCATTGCTGGCTTCAACATCAACCACAGAACCCATGGGCTTGCCAATGTCCCCCATGCCCTGTGGACCCAATGCTGGTGCCCCATGCAATGTGAGCAGAGTGATGCCTGCATCTGCCATCACCATGCAGGGCTCCAAGCTTTCTCCATGGACAGCTACACCCAGCACCACAGGAATGTGACAGCACCCAAGCTCCGTTGCAGTTGCCATGGCAGCATATTCTGCTTCTGCCACTTCCAGCATGGTCGCACTGTTCCAGTGTTTGATGTATACCTACGGGGAACAAATGGGGCTTAAACAGAGCACATGAGGACACACACAGCTGCACATTGTACCATGCACCATTGTAGCCGATTGCAGGTATCTTGTACTTCCATTGTCACTGCTTTTCAGCCACCAGCACCTTGCAGTAACAGAAGCTAAGCAGACATAGCAGCAAATGTGAAGGTTTTTCACATCCGTTATCCAAAAGATAAGCATGTATTGGCTGTTGATTGCCTCCACTGCAGGCTCTTTCCATACCGTCCAGGACTATACTTACTTGACATGGCCCAACCTCAGGAAGCCTCGCATTGGTCTTGTACACAATGGCTTGGCCGCCATAACAAGTTGCCTCATGACGAGGTTGGAACTGTTGGTGGTGGAAATGCAGCACTGGTGCAGGCTTCAGAGGGTGCTGTTTCTGGTTAAGAGTAGCCAGCAACTGTTTCCTGTAAGCTGCAAGAAGCTTTGACACCTACACGAGAGTTGGGGGTCCTTAGCAGGCATGCAGTACAAGGCATGAATCAGCTTGGTGCTGTAAGAGTATCTAAACATTAGCCTTTCTGGGCAGGTCCAACATCTCATCCGTCTGCTTTGCTGCCCTGCTCCTGAGGCACAGTACTTACCTTCCAGCATCCCAGCTCTCTGCCGCTGATGGTCATGGACAAATCTACCTCCACATACGCTGGAGCTACCTGAATATTCCAGCGTGATCTGACATCATCCTGCAGAGTACCCTTTGACTCAGACCACGAAGTCTCTTGCTTCTGCCATAGCTTTAGCAAGGGCTGACATCGCAGGGTTGGTTCTGGTCGTTTTTGACGGGACGGAATTTACTTTGGTATTTTTGATTATGGTTTTTATGAGGTTCTGGGCCCATTTGGGCCCATTATATCTGTCGGTCTGTGACATGATGATGAGCACCTTGTCTGCCTCGCGCACTCTGAGAGCTTAGGTGTCCTTATCATGCAGAGTTGCAGCTTAGCGTATAGACAGACATTATAATTGTCTTCATCAGCGTGGATCCCTTTTAGCCGGACAGAATGGTGCATACAGACGGTAGCCTGGCTTCAAAGTCAAATTTCGCCATGGTCCGCGAGCACAGCTCGACCCACCATTACTCAGGTATCCCCGAGGGTGCGACGACGCACAGTGACAGTCAGGACTATCGGTCGTCGCCATTAAGTGTGGTGCGGCTGACCTGTCGACCCTGTTACAATTGAACTGATACGCCCTCGGACACCGAGTGACTCCCCATGACACCGGATGCAGGGATGCTGGTCACAATTGCAGGGTCCTTTATGCGCAGCTGCCAGCAGCGAGTGCCCTTCTTAATTTTGATACTTGCTGATGCTGGAAGATTGCTTGATCGGCTGGACTTCTGCGCCGTGCATGCCAGTGTATGCCTTCTCGAGCTCGGGTTTCTTCAGGTGGTTCCGTGTCAGTCTTTGCACGCAGGAGGACATGCTCAAATTGCTAGATGTCTGTATCCAAGCCATAGCTGTGTATCTTTCGGACGCCACCGCTATCGGTATGCACATGTCAGTTGTGCAGACAGATTCCAATCGATACTGGGCCGCGTTGTGAACCATGCTGCCCCATATGCAGTTTTCTTTCAAAGCCATTTCGTAGCTCCTGAGCTGCAAGTTAACATCTGGCAAGAATACGTGAGGTACCGTTCATGACTGGTAGCTGCTGTAAGTGCCACTCTGAAGCTCACTCTGCCAAGCCTAGAAGTTGTGTTACTGCAGGCGACTGAGTAATGGTTTCGTATCAGGTGAGGGGCACTATGTCGCTCTTCAACGCCTGGCCACCTTCTGGTGAGCAAGTGGTTTTGCTCAGAACTACTCAATCACATAACACTGATCATTTCTAGGAACCAGGTGCAATGTCAGCTCCAGAGACCAAAGGGCCATCCCTGTCCTACTAAGCACACTGCACTACACTGACAGCCTTGTTGTATCAGATCCCTATGGCTCTTTCCGGTCCTGTGAGCTCTGTGCGGTC
This sequence comes from Pseudopediastrum boryanum, assembly GCA_963556185.1. Taxonomy (NCBI): domain Eukaryota; kingdom Viridiplantae; phylum Chlorophyta; class Chlorophyceae; order Sphaeropleales; family Hydrodictyaceae; genus Pseudopediastrum; species Pseudopediastrum boryanum. Next base: position 6,574,010 of record OY744508.1, on the reverse strand, counting down.
CTGTGGTCTGTGCCTGCTATCTCGATGGTACATGCTAGGCTGCGTTGAACACTTCCACAACCAAAGTGTGTTCATCCAATTGTGCGTGCTGTCAAAGCTACAGCAGCACCTGTTTTTATAGCGCCTACCATCTTCCTGAGCCAGAAGTTTCTAGCCTTTTTCACTGTCAGTGCTGTATTCCCCAGGCAGCCCAAGACTCTCCATCTCAACAAACCCAGCCTCACCTCAAACGCCCTCCCAGCCCTCCCCTTGATATCAAGCCGGCTTCATCACCTCTCTCTGGCGGGTACCGCAGTGTCCAGGCTCAACCAGCTATCATGCTTGCAGCAGTTGACCTGCCTGAGCATTAGGGGTTGCCAGCACCTGGACCAAGATGCTTTGCAAGCGCTCCTGACCCTTCCCCAGGTGCGTGCCTGCAGTTCACTCCAACACAGCTAGACCCGGCTTCCAGACCAACTGACAAAAGTGGTCTGGAGTTAGCAGGTAAAATGATTGTGTTGATACCACTGTTCCATGTGGCCCAGGTGTATGGTCTGCATTGGTCGTCTGCTTTTTTTATCGGACTACTTCATGCAATATGCTGGCAATTGGGTGCTTATTTGCCGTATCGGTGATCCCTGTAGGCAGGGGAAGCCCTGGTTTCTGAAGTAGCAGAGGAAGTTGCTGTGAACAATTGAAGGCCGATTCAATAACTTGGCACGGTGTTCCAGTGCATGGCATTTGTTGATGTTGCACTTGTTGATGCTGTTGCCAAACCCTGATCGGGTGATTTTGTATGACTTGTTAGTAACGTCAACACATTGGCATTTTTGAAAGTTGTACAGCTCATGCCCAACAGCATCATGTGTCCGTTTGCTTATCCCTCTGTCTTCAGTTAGCAGCCCTGGATGTGTCCTGGCTGCCTCATCTGGGTGACACCATGGCCCCTATTCTTGCCAAACTACCTGCTCTCAAGGTCTTAATGTTGAACCACAGTGGAGTGACAGATGTCACACTGCAGTGGCTTACATACAATGCACGCTTGGCTGCCTGGAATAAGCAACAAACTGTGGGGAAGCAGCACCAAGCCGGAGCGTCAAGCTTGCATGCAAGAAGCAGTCAGGAAATGGGGAGTGCTGTAGCGCCAGTAGGTACTTCAGGAGATCCCAGTCAAGCAGGGGCTCAACCGCAGGCATCAAACACTGGAGAAACTCCCCAACGGTGAGCAACAGCCAGGGTGCTGCTGCTGTTTCTGTCATCTTGCTAATAAGATTGCGTGGTGCAGTCAAGGCAGAGGGACATGGCCTGTGTGCAAACGTCCAAGTGGCCTCTGGTAATGCCAATCTCACCACCACATAGGGGTACCGGTAGTATACCAGATTCTGGTTCTAGATGTGGCTTAAACTAATGTTTTCTGGAAGCAGCATCCATTATTGCACTTCATGTGTGCCTTTCATTGGCTAAGGCGCACAAGTAACTTCATTGTTACCGAAATTTGGCAGACTTTTGGAGTTGCTTGTCAATGGATTGATCGTCACAGGCTTTGGTGTGTCCCTTAGCATGCCTACACTCTGTGTTAATGCATCTGACTCCAGGTGTCTGGTGTAGCATACACTCATGCAGTGCTTGGTCAATGTGGACCGATGCTTAACTAAGTTCTGAGTTACGCCTCATGAATGCGGGTCTCACTTGCAACCTGTGCACCTAGCCAGCACTGGACAGCAAGAATCAAGTTTGCTTGATACCATCTCCTATCAGGAGGTTGCATGTTACGTTGCGCAAGCTGCTGACTGCTACTGAGAGAGCAGCTGAGGGGGCTGAGGCCTGGAGCAACGATGTGGTATCTTAATTAGCATCTCTGTCCTCTGTGTCAATTAATTTGAATTGGGTCATAGCATAGATTCAGCTGCTCTGTCAGCATATAAGCTCTCATTTGTGTTTTACATGTGCAGGTGTCAGCTCCAGCGTTTGCACCTAGGCAACACCAGCATCACCTCACCAGCTGTGGACCTGCTACTGGCCTTGGACCACATCACCTTCATTGATGCCCGAGGTACTGGCATACCTTCAGCTGCTCTGCGCCCACTGCAGCGCAAGTTCTCCCTGTCAGTCATACAAGGTGCTGTGCTGGCACGGTCAGCAGCTCTGGCAGCAGCAGTGCTAGCCTCACATGATGCTTTGTTTGTCTGTGTGTGTGAGGATCTGCAAGCTGCAGTGGCAGCACCTCCATTGCCAGCAGGGAGGGGTATGCAAGGGAGGTTAGGACCTCACCCTTTGTGTTCAACCCCACCACCGCAGCAGCAGCAGCAGCGGTACTACCACCAGCAGCAGCATGTTGTAGGACCGCATCAATGGCAACAGCAACCGCTTCCACCACAGCAGCAGCAGCACTACCACCACCGGCAGCAGCAGAGTGGGCGGCCTGATGCTGGATTTGGACAGCAGCCATGGCTTGAGGGCTGGCAGCAGCAGCAGCAGCAGCAGCAGCATCAGAATACACCACAGTCTCAGCAATGGCAACAAGTTCAGTGTGCTACCGCTGCTCAGCACTCATGGGTGAGCACACCTTTTGAAGAACAGCAGCAGCAGCAGCTGCTGCGACACAATCAGATGGTCTCTCCAGATGTTCAGCTCTTAATGCAAGGTTATGCGCAGCAGCATCTGCAGTTCCAGCAGATTGCCCCTCAGCACAGTCATTGCCGTCTCACCCCGCACCATGGAGCACAGCTAGGGTTCAGTCCACAGGACTATTGCTTTCAGGGCAGCGCTAGAGGGTCCACAAGGCAACGTGGGGGCTATGAGCAGAGCCCTTCCTATACCCAGGACAGTGCCTCTGCGTATGACCAAGCACATTTTGCACGTACAGGCAGAGTAGCGGGCCAGGACCAAAGTCAGCTCGGATGTGAGGCTGTAGCGGGGCCAAGTCATGTAGCTCCTGAGCTGGGGGAGCAGGATTGGTCTGCTCGGTACGAGGCCTGGGTGTTGACTGGTATCTGGGAACTTCTGGAGGTGACCCAGCAGCGACAGCAGTTTGGGCTCTCTGTGTGAGTTTGGTTGAAGGTGTGGGTACTGTTTTATGCTATTTGCAACTCGCTCTAATTGATGGGCGCCAGTGTATGCGGTGCAACGGACTAATGGCCGCACAAATTAGGATATAAAGATGCAAAATCTGATGTGAAAGGCCTGAAAAATGTCATGCAGGCAGTTCTTGCAGATATGTAAAGACGGCATGCGAGTTGCGTATCGCATCCGGTCAAGTATATGCTCCATCCTTGTTACGCGCTGCATTGCTGCAAAGCTGTGCTATGAGCTTCATCAAATCATCCCCATCCTGCAAGAACTATGTGCATGGAGCTGCCGGTGAACAACTGGATGTAAGCCTCCCCATCGAGATCGATCCGGGCAATGCGGAGCAACCGCGCTCGGCCGCACGAGGCAAGCTCACATAGGACATCCTCAGAAATGATGTCGTCATAACTCTAATCACAGCCCTCATCAGAAAAGAGCGACCTCTCTGGGGTTTTTGCGTTACACAAATTGACCCAATAAAACAGGTCGACGAGACATGCACAGGTGGCAGAACACGAAACAAATACCTGGGAGCCCCCTCGGATCCAACCCAAAAGTCATATTACACTACTACTCCGGAAATGGCCTACGCATACCTCGTTGAGCCCCTGCGGTTATGACACCAACAGCAGGCTGCCATCTTATTAGGCTGAGCAGAAGGGGTTAGCCCACATACCTTGGCCTTTCCTCACTTCCCCGTACACTCAGCAACCAACCAGCTTAGCTTAACGTCTGGACCCCAAAGGTTGAACACTGTGTCACCACCACCCCACCAAAACACATCATACGTAGTAGCATTGCATCAGAGTCCGTCCCACCTGCTGCCACTCTCACTGTACATCCCCCAGGCAGCTCATACCAGCACCACTCCACCTCCATGGCCGCAGCAGGTGTGTTTATTCTACTACAATGCCGACCGTGCTTTGTCCGCCAGGTTTTCCCCATCAGCATCAGCCTTCTTCTTCAACAGCTTCTGCTGCTGCAGATTGCCCAGCTGATGTGCAGTGCTGACTGTGCCTGCTTTCTCTGCCTCTGCCCTAAGTTCCTCATTGCTCATGTCCTTCAACTTCTCTGCCCGCTCATCCAAGCTACTGTAAAGCACCTGTCACCACATGGAGGTGGGGATGTCAGCGGCAGAATCGCAAGAGAAGAATCTGGATGGCAGGCTGCTACTGGCTACTGTCAGCAAAGATATGGCTATTGCTTGAATTCTCCACTTTAGAAGTGCAGTAGTCTCTACCGTACCAGTTCCCACACATGGCTGTGCATCACCTCTGTCAAGCACTGTATGACTGATCTTCCAGCTGCAACTGCTGGCTTATGCCCTGCAGCACACTGGCTTATCTTGAAAATCATGCTGTGCTAAAGTGGCGTCGCCGCTAATAACATGGAAATTTACAAATAAGATCAATGTAGCTGCGCGTAGACTAATGCAGTTGTGCATGGATCCTGCATTATCGCATTGTTGTATTTCATGATATGCCATACCAGAAAGTGTCGCAGGCCCGCACCTCAATGGCTTTTGAAAAGCAGGGCAGAAAGACACGAGCCCCCTACCTTGCCAGTAGCACCATAGTTTGGCCCATCTTTCATTTCATCAGGTACTGTGTGCAGGCTTGCATCAGCTGCTCCCTGAATTCTTGTGCCAGCAGGGTTTGGGCCAAGCTCTTCAGCACGATGACTCATGGAGCGCCCACCAGAATAATGAGTGCCGTCAGGGTCACGCCTGCAACAGGATTGTTCACACTTTGGTTACATCTGCACACACAGCATTTGTCGCGGACATCAAAGGAAGCAGGCCTACTTGATGAGGACCAGCTTTCCCTGGGTATGACGCAACCAGTCCACCTCCTCCACTCTGAACAACCCACCTCTGCCCAAAGCACCTCAGTTTTTGTACGGTGAAGCATGTGAACAGATACAATGCCTGTGAGTCCTAGTCAATACTTCAAGTACTTGTGCTGCTAACATGTGCAGCCATTCTCCTGCTGTTCATAGCTGGGTGGAGTTCAGGGATCCTCTCCAATGCACAACCAAACAGTGTCTATCCTCATAGCACAGCGGCAGCAAACCACTGGAGCAGATGTGGTGCATGTCCAGTGGTGGTTGCCTGCTTGTTGTTTGAATGTAGGCTGCGATCAACTAAAAAGGATACCCCAAGCATGCAGCTACATAACGGCCATGGAGCCTGCAAAGGGTGCGGTTGACTAGTATGACACAGAAGCAGGATAATTTACTTTCTCACCCTGGTCCTGAAGAGATTCCCTCCTGGTCAATGGTATGGATGCTCTGTGCTGTCTCTCTGGTCCTGAGGGGTCCACCACGTCATAGCTGGTGCTGCTCCTGCCTTGGCCTGTGATGGGAGCGTTTCCTCGATCGTCAGAGTGTCCTTGGATCTCTGACTTGTAGGTGGGATCCCGGTCGATGTTCACTTTGGAGAAAGGCACGGTTTTGCTGCTGTCCTCGGCAGGGGAGCTTTGAGAAGAGCTGAAAAAGCGCTGGGCGTGTCGCTGAGCTGTGTGGCTGCGCTTTAGCGCCTTAGTTAGAACTTGAAGCATCTTGATGTGACCAGCAGCGATCTGTAACGTGTTTTGATGCACTAGTTCAGGACCGATTTTGGAGCTGGATGGGCACGCAGTCTCTTCCCCGCAACCAAAAGCGCCAGCCATAATCAGCACGGCGAAATTTGCGTCGTTGAGCTGAGCAGAAAGTATGGTGGTATCGTCCTATGGGAAGCATCGGATACCACATAGGATGCATGACAGACCGTTGCGTCAGGGAACGGTCACCGGCAATACAGCCTGCCATGCAGGGATCCCGCGAGTACAGCCACTGATGCCGATTGTGCCATGCATGCATCCAGCCCCCGATTAGACTCCCGTTCCGAGGTAACAACGAGCAGCACGAGGTAATGACTCACCTGAACCTCCCAGGCAGAGCCGATTTTGTGAGCAGATCCGCCCCCTCTGCTTCGGGGCCCAGAATGGCCAAACTGCCGACGGTTGATTCATAGTGCGCCGCAGACAGCAGACTGGATGTAAATGCAAGCCCCTTAGTGTAGCTACCTCCATCACCGGGTCCGCAACCATGTCCCGACGACTCCTACCCTGCGATGTCAACCGCACCAACACGCGAGTAAGACCCGTTCGCTCTACCCATGTGTAATTCCGCTGTAACTGAACGTCCTGTTAATTTATTCATCCCATATTGTCCACGATCAAACAACGAGTGCAGTTCAGCAACCCGACGTTCGTCCGACTGTGGGCATGCATGCCTCAGGACACACGCATGCAGCAAGCAAACAAGAGACCCTGACTGAACCTCACCAAAAGAGGCTCTGCAACCACTACCCAGGAGCAGAAGTGACCCAGCTGTGGCCCAAGTAACAGCCGATCCTTCAAACAGCCACAAAACCCCAGTACAGAATCAAACTGGACTAAAGGCTGCAGCCAGAGAACCAGACAGCCAGCCCAGCACAGATAGAAAACATCACAGGCTTGGTTGAGTTCCTGCAAGACCTACCCATCCTCGTTCACCAAGAGACATGCTCCAGTACACTGCTCCAGCCAGGCTGCACAGCATGCTAACGCATTTAATGTGGTACCCAGACTGTGTTCCCAGCAAGCAACTGACCCATACTCTGTCTGTGGCAGCAGCAGACTAGCAGTACATGTCACCAATGATAAATGCCATTGAGTAACCAAAAGACCACTTGGTTCTCTCATCCCACCACAAACACTCCTCAGGAGAGTCTGGAATCCTAACCTCGTTCCAGATCCATGTCCAACACCTGTAACAAAACACCACTCCACGACACTCACATCGCCCTTTTACCCAACAAACCTTCCACACTTGCAGAAGCTTGCCCTGGCATTTACATCCCCATGCCTTCCTCCTCCATCTCCCTCCTTACATCATGTAGGAGGCTCCAAGAGCTACTGCTGGACAGGCAACCATTGACCTCCTTACAACTTGAGCTCCTTGAAGATGGCCCACTCCTGGATACCCTTGATGTCCTTGATCTCAGCCAGGATCTGCAGGACAAGCACAGGACACACAGCTCGTTTAATGACTTATGCAGCAATAATGCATCTGCCTAGAAGTCCAAGCCATTCCAGCCACGCTCTTACGGACTGCGTTGACTCAGAGTCAACCAGCCACCAAAGGGGGCCCTACAATTAGTCTGGCACCTCTCTGCTTCAGAAAGTAGCACTTATAGGTTAGATGCATGCTCATACAGGCATTGCTGCACGCGAGGGGAGCGCACCCACCATCCACCCACCAAGCAGCCCTCACTTCCCCAGGCCCTTTTCCATGACCACGCTTCCCTTTCCCTCCACCTGCAGGCGTACTCCCTCCTATACCCTTTCTATCTCCTCTAGTCCCAACCTATCTCCCTCTTGTAGTTATACACCGACCTGGAAATACACGGACTTCCAGGGACGCACGGATGCACAACAGGTCATGAGTAGTAGACATGGCAGCTTAATGAAAGGAAGCGTACACAGAAACGTCAAGGCCCACCTCCCTGGAGACACAAGAAGCATGAAACCGTCTGTCAGACAACCCCCCTCCTTAACCCTTAACTAATCACCTGGTTCCCACCCAGCTTCCGTCCACCTGCTCGCCACCTGTAGCTTTTTCTCTCCCTTCCCCCCCACTCCATCTCTCTCAGTCTATCCCCTCCTCGCTCTGTCCCCCCCCCCCCACCCCACCCCACCCGACCCTCATCCCCCTCACCTCATCAGTTGGCTCATCATCAATACCAATAGCCATGATAGCCTCCTCATTCCTTGCTGTCCGGCACACTGTCATGAAGTTGATGTTGACATTGCCCTTGCCCAGCACCATACCCACTTTACCCACAATACCAGGCTGATCCCGCTGCCGGCACAGCAACACACTGCCCTGCACGCTCAGCTCAACGTCAAAGCTGCCGATCTTGGTGAGGTAGGGGGTGCCGCTCTTCACATTACCCTCAACGTAGATGCGGCCGGTCTTATCCACGGCAGCGCTGAACTTGGACTTGCTGGTGCCCAGCCCCACGCTGAGGCCGGTCAACACCTCGCTGCAGAAGCAACAAAAGAAAGCAATTGGGTGTTAGGGGTAGAGTAGATGTAGCATTGAAGAGAGCGTAAGTGTATGAATTCTCTAGCAGACCGATTGCGAGGTAGCATGCAAAACAGCTTGTCAAAAGTGGTCCAACTAGTACGCTCTGAATCACAAAAACGAGCTGGGTAAGTGCTGTGGTGTTCGGTTTGTGATGATCCCGCATATAACAACAGGCCTTAGGGCGCCTCCAAAGGCGAAATTACATCTTGTATTACGTGCGGGAGCCAAACTACGCTGTGGCGCCCGGGCCTTAATTTGTTAAGCCTCTACACAGGGGCATCCCCATCCACCCAGCCAGCCACCAGCCATCTGCTCTGCAACTCAGTAAATACAGTACCTCCTGCTCCGACCTCAATAGCATTAAGCACCTCCAGCACCTCCTACATCCCACCATACCAAGGATGATCTATTCCAGTGATAGCTGCAGCAGCGATGTTCTGAGCAAGCATCGAGCCCCTGAAACCCCACAGTGCAGCGCAACCCTTCGTTCTACAGCATTCCCCCGTCAACCACCCTCCCCCCCCCCCCCTCGCACGCCTGGCACCTCCACACCCACACAGAGACACACGCCCTGCCAATCCCTCCCTCCTCCTCCTTTCCCCTCACCTGCCCTCAGTGCGCACAGTTACTTCCGTGATCTTCAGGCCTCTGTTCTTAGCCAGCAGGTCCGCATTGACCAGGTTGACATTAGCAGTGGTGATGTCCTCCAGGATGCCCTTGATCACCATGGCCCTCAGCAGCCGGGTGTCCAGGTCATCTCCACGGGGGCTGTTGTAGGTGATGCTGATGTCTGAGAAGCCCTGGTCGGATACCAGACTGCAAGCAGCCTGCACAGGAACAGCAGCCAGCAGCTTAACATGAGAGATATTACTGGGCGACACGTTGCTTAAGCATGGGCACTTGTGGTTTCACATTCACGGGCGTCCCTTTTTTTTTGAGGTCAGCGCACAAAACAAGGAGGAGTAAATTTAGTTACAAACACAACACCAAGTCTACTCTTTCTAGTTTCTCAGTCCGCACCAACTTATGCCGCCTTAACCCTCTTTGCGACAGATTCCTCTTTCCGTCCCTGCATTCCCCCTGCTAGTGGACTCCTTGCTGACCTCGAGTGGCTATCAACCTCCAACTTATGAGCGAAAAAGCCCTCACATTGCTATTCTCCTGTACCTGTGCTTGAGTGAAAAAAAGTAAAATAATAGATTGGCGTAGCACTGGTCCCTGGTTTACCCTAGAAGAAACTAGCTACATTACTTACAACACCAAACTATGGCAAAACAAGTACATATACTTCAGGGTGTCCAAAGAACCAGAAAAGATATTGCTACAACACAACGTCACCACAACTTACACAAACCCTCTGCCACCCCCGCAGAAAAACCTGTTTCACCCCCGCCTACGACCCTGCTACCGACCCTGCTCCCAACCATCCCACCACCTTCCCCTCACCTTGCCCAAACCCTCTGCCAGCTGCACAAATGGTTGCAGCTCCTTGAGCACCTCAGCAGGCACCAGAGGGGCGTTGACAGCTGTAGCAGACAGCTTGCCTGCCAGGGCATCAGCCACTGCCTCCACCACCTCAATGGATACCCCCTCCTGGGCCTCCTGAGTGCTGGCCCCCAAGTGAGGGGTGCACACAACATTGGGCCTGGGGGAGAAAACGATAGCAGGCACCAGCAGGAACAGATATGTGTTAGGCCTTGCAGGCCGGAGCGGCGTCAATCGACAACACGAGGTAGGATTTCCTGGACTGTGATCCATTCCATTAATGCTCCTGATGAGTGACAAGCTGCGTCGTCAATGAAGAGGTTGAGATACAGCAAGAGATAAGGACAGCTGCTACTAAGCCAGCCTTTCCCACCTACCAAGCAGCACGGTCACAAAGATGCAAAGCTGGTCAATCGAAGGGCATGCCAAGCACCCGAAGCACGTGCTGCACATCTGCTGTCCTGCCTCACACCTTGGAGACTCCAACACTGCACTAGACCTCCTGATCTCATAACCCACAGCTTGGCACAGAGAAACCTTCTTGGTCTCTGAGGCTGCAACCACAGGCAAGTGCACTGCATCACTGTCCTGCTGCAACAGCCCGGCCACTTCTGCAAAGCAACAGAGGGATGCAAAGCTACTTTAATATGTGTCCCCATGCCCCCGTCCCCTCACCTGCCAATCAAGGGATGGCCCTCAAACTTAGGAGGCTCCTCCACAAACACATCCAAGGCAGCAGCAGCCACAATGCCCGCATCCAAAGCCCTCGCCAGAGCCTCGTCATCAATGACACCACCACGAGCCACATTCATGATCCTAGCCCCCTTCTTCATCTTGGCAAAGGCAGCATCGTTGAACATGCCCTTGGTCCCTGGAGTGAGAGGCATGTGCAGGCTGAAGAAGTCTCCCTGTGCCAAGGCCTCGTCCAGGGTGACCAGCTTCACCCCAAGGGCTGCTGCCTTCTCCGCTGAAGCATAGGGGTCATAGGCAACGACGTTCATGCCCAGACCCCTGCCACGGCGACCCACTTCAGCACCCACCTGCACACCAAATGTGACAGTGATTAGTGCCATGGGATAAGCCCAAAAGAAACGACTGGAGTTGCAACCGCAATTGAGAGCATGCGATGAGAAGAGCTAGTCTGCAAGACAGACAGAAGAGTGCAGCCTGCATGTGCATGTCCACTACACATCTTGCACATCAAACGAATTTAGGATATTCAATGGCTGGCGGCTCACAGAATTGGGGTGCACCAACAATACATAATGGACAATGCACAGGTGGTGGGGAAGGGCAAAGGCAAGCCTCACAGCCTAAACAGTTATTCGCCATTCTGCCAGACCATTTCAAATTCATCAAGTAAAAGAAGTAAAAGAAATAGTTCAGGCTGCCGCTGCTCACCTTGCCGAAGCCCATGATGGCCAGGGTCTTATCCACCAGGCTGGCACCCACATACTTGTTGCGCTCCCACTTGCCTGCCTTCATGCTGGCATCTGCCTGGGCAATGTTGCGAGCTAGGGCGCACATCAGGGCAATGCCATGCTCAGCAGCCGCTACAGTGTTGGCAGTGGGGGCATTCACCACCAGGCAGCCATACTGCAGGAAGAGGGGATCAGCAGACCACTCATGATGTTGCACCAGGTGGTCACAGACAGGTGGACAACAACGACTCACTACCAATGGTAAGCAGCCTTGTCTGCACCCTCCTGAACTGCCATGGAGGTATATAAGGATACATGAAAGCCTTGTGCATGGTTTCTGGATGAGCATTTACCATGGTGCGGCGCTACTTTGACTTGACCTTAACCACATGGGATAGGGCATGCTGGGGCGCGCATGTAGAGGGCGAGAGTGTCCAAGAGACTTCAACGTCATTCTGGGACACTGTAGGCATTTTCCATTTCCCTGTGCCATGGGGTGATTCTAATGCTGTTGTTGGTCGTATTCCACATAATCATGGACCTTCTACACTGATGGCTGCTTCTATTGCGGTTCTGGCTCATTCTCGTGCAATTCTAGCCGGACTTCTTGCCATTCTGCGTCTCCTGATACTGCCTCTAGTACTAACAGGGGATGGTGGCTTAATGTATAGAGAAGATCCACATGGCTTGACATTGACCTCTGCAAGTGATACTTACCTCTGTTGCGGCAGCAAGGTCCACATTGTCCACACCAACACCGGCGCGACCCACCACCTTCAAACGGCCCTTGGAGGCCTCAAACACAGCCCTAGTAACCTGCCACGAAAAGCAGCAAGGGGTCAAATGAGGACCCGGTTGGAGGGCTCCAGTTCATGGCAAAAAGCGCACCTTGGTAGCACTTCGGACGATCAAAGCGTCAGCGTGTGCAATCTTCTCGTTAAGTTGCTCAGGGGTCAGTCCATAAGAGCAATCTACATTAGCTATCTTCTCCAGCAGAGTGACACCTGCGCCAGAAAACCCAGTAGCATTGGTTCGAAGTCCCTTTTGCTGTTGAACCAGGCTGCCTCAGCTCTGTACTGACCTGCCTCGCCCAACTTCTCGGCAACCAACACTGTGGGCTTGCCATCGCCCGTAGCTGCGCGGTAGGAAGCATGCGTTAACCAAGGGGCCTCACTGCCTCCTGCATGCTTCGTGGCAGCTAGCAACCTTACCAACATTTGCTGCCGGCATACTGCGGAAGCGCTTAACAGCGTAAAGGGAAGGACGGCAACGTGGCAAGCAACCCTGCAGTTGAGGTGTCGGCGTGATGGAACGTGCACGTAATAAAGCTAGCGTAAGGGTATCGGTGGTTCAAAAACCATCAGCCCTACCCTCTGACTGGCAAATTGAGATTGTTGAGCCTTGTGTCCGAGCTGCTGCATTTAGATCTTTTCTTGTGGCTTTGAAAGCGGGACGGCTGCGCAACAGACTGCGGGTGACAAGTGTAGTAACGACAAACAACGCAGCCTCTCGCAGGCTCCGGTACTAGGAATACTGCAGTTTGTTGCAGCACCTTTTGTTCAGATGCCTCTGATGCCGCCCAAACCTTTGATGCTGGCAGATGCTTCAGCCTAGAATGTGGGCTGTACTGCAAGACGTCGTGACCTGCTCGTGACGGACCGACCCCTCGTATGCCAGCACTTCACGTTTCGCCACGAGCCCTTCACGACCTAGAAACGGTCCCACATCACCACTTAGGACCACCTGTACTCATGGGGCACATGTGTTTTCTCCACTTCAGCGATAGTATGTCCAGGATGGCACGTGAGTGAGGCCCCGAACATTCCCCCGAACATTCCCGCAGACTTACAAGGCGGGTTAAACTTGGAAAGCGCAAGAGAAGCCTACTGTCTTGCACGCTGCGACCATTTGCTACGGTGAATGACACCCTGCACACTCCCATCGACTACAACAGCAGCGGGGGTCCGAGCTGCGCCGTTCCCCGCATTAGCTCCTGTCTGGACTGCCCCTATGCCAGGCCTCCCCTGCGCCAGCTGCTGCTGCTGCTTTTTCTGTGCTTTATTCTGCTGTTGTTGCTGCCAGTCACGTGCAGCCAGTGCAGCGGCCAGGCGCCTTTCCTCCTCTTCCTTCTCCTGCAGCAGCAGCAACAGAATGATGCTTCACACACTCCCATGCGCCTGTTAATTGTGCATAGTATGTGTACAATTTCATTGCTACTGGGCCTGGTGCAGTAGAAAGTCTAGCAGCTGCCTAGGCGGAGACATCCAGTCGTTTGCGTCTATCCCAATTCTATGCAAACGTGAATATTTCGAAAACTCGTACTCAATTGGCTGCTAAGCGTGCCTTGCCTAAAGGCTGTCGTATTAAGCTAACCTCCTCAAATGCTGTTTTCCAGCAAAGTGATAGGTCGGCCAACAGAAAAAAGGACCTCATTGACCAGCTTCAGCTACATGCAGAACTGCATCCCACACATTTCAGCACCATAAACGCATGACCACTGCATACGATCTTTCCAAACACTTATATGTACCCTGCATTTGCTACGTGCTGCACCAGCCATGCAACCCCATGCCACCAGAGACTAGCAGGGCCATTGCCTTGAGCGCTATACCTACAAAGTCTAGATACCGTAGCAAGAGCTGCAAAAGCCGAGCCTACCTGCTACAACTGCACCACACAACACCAGCGCTACCACGACAGGGACACAACACACTATGTGCTGTCCTCCCAGCCCTCCCTGGCAACTCACCTTGGCCACCTGTGCTGCTGCTGCCTGTGCTGCCTTCAACCCCTCGGGGTTATACTGCGCCCTCGCACCAATCACGGCTCCCCGTCTCCTGTCAATCACCTTCTTCAACTCCCCGCCTTGCTGCTGCTGCTGTAGTTGCTGCGGCCCCTGCTGCTGCTGACTGCCGACCAACGCACTGCCAGCCCCAGCAGCTGCCGCTACTTGCCCTTGCTGCTGTTGCAAGCTAGGTCCTATTGCTTCCTGCTGCTGCTGCTGGGGCTGAGCCTGCTGCTGCTGCTCCTGCTGGGACTGCCCCCCAACTCCTACTGCACTGTACTGCCCAGTAGAAGCATCTAATTGATACCACTGCTGTGTACTGGGATGGTAGTACAAGCGTGTGTTTGCGTCATAATAGTACCCTGTCTTAGGCTCAAACCAGTAGCCAGTATCCAGGTCATATGAGAACCCAGCAGCTTCCAATGCCTCCGCTTGAGCGATCAGATCAGTTTGGCTTGGCTTTTGAGCTCCTACACCTGTTGCTGCTCCGCTGCTGTCGCCAGCAGCTGGGTCAGATTTTATAACATGTACCACCAAACCCTGCTGCTGCTGCTGCTGTGTGTTTTGTGCACCGACAGGTGTGCTTGCCCCCAAACCTAACTGCCCTCCTCCCTCATAGCCGTGCTGCTGCTGCTGCTGCTGTTGGCTGCCAGTATGAGCTGCTGTTTCCCTTGAACCATCAGCAGCAGCACCACCACCATTCCACTGTCCTCGTGCCGCAGTGTCAGCTGCTTCTGCAGCCCGAGCACCTCCCCCAGCTCCTCCCCCTCCAATACCCCCAACACCGGCAGCAGCCTTACCGTGCTCTCCTCCCTTCCCTTCTTGCTCCACCTGCCCCTTCCCACCCTGGCCTTCCTCACCCCCAAGCAAGGCCGCTGCATCAAACTCTTTAGGCTTCCATCCAGCCATAGCCAAAGCAGCAGCTGCCCCAGACCCTCTTGACGCATCTGCTGGGTCCCCACCTCCTGCTGCTGCAGCATCTGCCTCCTCCCCACCCACCACCCCCCGCTCACTCTCCCTTCTCCTGGCATACACACATCTCAGAGGCGTTGGTTGACCCTCTGGTGTGGCTCCGTTGTTTACACCCAGCATGAGGCGCCCGGCATCTGCAATGCTGGCTAGCTCTACAAAGGCGAAGTTCCTAGGTGCGCCTGTGTACTTGTCTTTCACCACGCGAAGGTCTACGATGTGAGGGACGATGGATGAGAGGAGGGCATACAGGGCCTCCTCACTGCACAATGAGAGAGACAGGGGTCGATTTATCCTCAAGGACTATATTGTTAATCATTGGGCATGAAATGAGAACAACATAGACAGGCTGATGTTCCCAATGCAGCTTCGTTCCCAGGCAGATGTGGGGTCCCAAAGGGCAGGATTTTAGGTGGTGCCATGATCATAACCCGCAGGACAAAGGCATCCTAAATATGTTCACATCGCTGCTATCGTAAAAGCTCAAGGTGCAGGGCCTATCACACTTTCCCTACGTCACATCATGAACTGTAAAAAACTGTAAGACCCGGGAACGTGGTGCCAAGTCTGTGCCAATCTTGATGTAGCTTGTGGGGTCACAGCTTGATCATGTAGTGCCACACGATTATGACAGCTTATATGTGAGAAAATGGAGGGCAAATGGAGATGTTAAACAGGCAGCCACGCGGCGGTGTGATGTAAGAATGGTTTGACCCTGTCTGGCACATAACCATCCGGAATAGATCGCATTCTGCACTGAGCACGTTGCCTACCTGGTTTGCGGCTCAATGCCAGAGACTTTGACAACGGTTGATGGCTCGTTCATTTCCATCGTCACTCGCTTGGGGTTGGCAGGCCTGCTGCTGGAGCAGTTGTAACATTCCAGCCTCCTGAACAAAGCAACACAAGGAGGGTGTCTGTTGGAGCAATGGTCCTCACGGCTTCACCATGCAGAACCAGTGTTCTCTTAAACACCCTGCTCGGCAACTGCAACAGAGTTTGGACCTTTGGCATGAAGCCAGGTGTATCTTGCCCCCGTGCACGTGTTGGCCTCTCACACTTTACCTCAGCTCTCACACTGCTGCAACAGCCCTGCTCTTCTCCCACCTTAACAGATACGTCCCTTCCGATTTAATTTAAAAAGAAGGCAACCATGGCTCTCTAGCGGTCTCGATTCATTGCCTCGATTTTTGCTCTCCACATACTCAACAAACTGGATGGAGTTATGCCGCGGGCGCGGCCCGAAAGCTGTGCAGTGATCTATCATACACGGTATGGATGAAAACTCTGCTCATCTTACTCCGTCCCATGTTGCAGCGAGCTTTAAGGGCACCCCCCCCCTGGACCCCCCTCACCTAGCGAAGTTGACAGTGGTGCACATGTCACAGACCCAATCCAGCTGTGGGATAGCTTCCCCATTAGGCGCAGCTCCAACCGAGGTTGGCCCGTGGCTGTAGTCAAAGCGCAGCCGGTTCTTCCCCATGCAGATGTTAAAGCGTGCTGCTGTTTCCATCAAAGCCTCTGCATCAGCCACACTCTCAAAGTCCTGGCAGTGAAGAACCCACACAGATGAGGGGGGTGAGCATGTACGCGCAGCATGCTACCATTTTTAAGTTCAAGGTCCACAACGATGCCCAAACTAATCTTGGTGAATACTCTCAGAAACATATAAGGCAGAACCTTCAGGCAGAACCTTTACAGGCTTCAAGAGGTGTACCCAAAAGCAGCCAAGACAGCACCTGGAGGTGGTACAGGCAAAAACACAGGGATACAGACAAATGCAGGATCATGACAAGGCGGCAGCTGAGATAGCATCTTCTGAAGATTGTAGACTCTTCCATATCGAGCATGGTTCCATTCAGGACATTGACCTTACCCAGAGGACATAATCCATACTGGGGTAGCACCAGCTTACAGGTACCGAGCATGTCATTCTGTAGAGTGATTCACCATCACACACAAACATGCAGCCTTCAAGCATGGACCCCTGCTGCAAGGTTCACTATCAAGCCTGTGCAATTGGCCACATGCATAGTTACCAAAGGCTGCCACCGCAAACCAAGGCTGTCGGTAAACTATAGCCAGGGATGTGTCAACAGAAGCCTGTCAGCTCATCTATCATTTCACTATCGATACAATCAACAGTTCTGCATAGGTCTATCTAGTTATCTTCATATGCTGAAGTTGAGCTCACCAGGAAAGCCATGCCCTTGCTACGTTGTGTGTTCCGCTCCCTCAGGACCTTGATGCTCTTGATGTTTGGAAAACCTGTAAGAAAGCAGCAAGAACACGTCAGGTCCCATGGCGTCACCTCCACAGCAAAAGACTGCTCAGGGATCCTCCAGCTAAAGAGCCTTGCAGAATAAGCTATGCATGCTTTATCAACTGCTGCATTCCATGCATTCTGTGCCGGCTTGGACAGGGTCCATCAAGGGTGGGGTGAAGGTGTACTCATGCCATGAAAATCTATGAAGCTCTTGTGCAAAGGTGCCACTCCATGTCTACACCCAGGCTAAGGCAGGGCCACACTCACTTTCAAAGGTATGGTACAGGTCAGCCTCGTCAGCCTCATCAGGAACACCCTGCAACAGAGAAACACATTGCTCTTAAGCAACTCAAACATCCGTCCCTTGCACATACTACACAGCAAGCCATGAAAAAACTTGCTCATGAGAATGCCACTTCAACATACTCACAGACAACCTCTTGCACAGGACTTCACTCCAATCCTGGCTTACCACATTACCAACTCGGCCCCATGATGATTGGCGGTGGCATGGACAGCATAGCATGGCTATCAACGCTACTGGCAATGCACTGTGCTACCCTGACCTGCCCCATGCATTACAAGCAGATGGCACAGTAGGAAGATCCATCCACAAGACACCACAAGACATGCCTGTACCATGTTGGACGACCCCTGGACAGTGAGAGCTTCAAAGAGTGTGTGAGGCTGTAGTTGCACTGCAGCTCACCTTGATGAAGATGCTTGCACTGGGCGCCACCCTCTCCCTCTGGTAGTTCACCCAATCAGCAGCATATGGGTCGCCCCCTGCAGCAATACAGCCAGAGACGTCATGTTGGACCACATGCCTGGACACATACTGTCATTTCAAGATGGCTGGATACCAAAGCCCATTCGTACATTGCCTGATATCGCTGTTTTGTGGTATCAACTTGACATGCGGGACATATGGCATTTTTGCTATGGCATATCATGGTATGTCACAGTCTAGCAAGAGCAATAATAACGCAATCAGCACATTGCCAGCCCCAGCTCCTGCTTCCCTGTAACAAGGTGCCAATGGCTGAAAGCAGTGTCAGCAATGAGGCTCCTGGGTGCAGGGCCAATCAATCAATCACACTGCTAATCCAATGGCCAAACAAACCGAGGCCATGGAATGCAACACTCCAGGTCAAAAAGTAAGAAGCCACACAACCACTGCTAGACTCTTCATCCCTGCATGAGCTGAGGCTAGACGGCAGCAATTTGAGCCACATCTAGCATTCCCCCGCTCGCTGCAAGAGCTTTTTTCAGGCTAGGTAAGTTCATACGAGGATCAATGCCGCAGGCAAATAGTGCATGTGCCGCCTTAGGATTTAGCGTTAGGGTTTAGGGTTTAGGCCGTGCCTGCATCTTTGCCCATGCCAGGAGCATTGCAGGAGGGGAAAGGGCATATGCCGCATTAAATGTTGTATCAAACCGCATTTCTCGCACACAAGCATCGGTAACACATAGCATCATAGATGAGCAGACCCTGCATGGTGGATGGTTAACCTTGGCTTGCATAATCAAGACTTCCATGCAGGTTCAACAACGTCAACATACTTAGAACCACTTGCAGACCCATGCTCACAGCCACAGCAATTTGCAGACTACTCACCATAGCCTATCTGCCCCATGTCAGGCCCCATTCTCATGTGGTGCTGGTGGTCCCGCATGTTGTACTGCTGTCCATCATGCAGACCATGCTGCATCTCTGCTAAGCCTGGCCTGTGGCGACCTGGCATGGAGTAAGGAGCCATCTCTGGTCCACCATCCCTGAAAGCCTGCTCCAAGTTTTCAGGGCCATCAGGACCCCCAGGAAATTGCCCATGCATGCCTTGGCGCCATGGAGGAACTTCCAGATCAGGGTTCTGTTGCTCAACCCAGCCCATGTTTGAACCTGCAGGACCACCTGGGACAGAGTGCAAGCAGTAGGATGCGCTGTCAAGGCCAATCCACGTGCTAGCCTAAGCCCTAAAGCTTTAGGAGGGCAGGCTGCCAACTTCCGCGCTGCTGAAACTGCATGGCTGCTGTGACGACTGGAAGCAATTTCTGCGGCTGTGACATATTAGCGACGCGATAGGTGCGGCTGTGTGGTAGATGCGGGTCATAGATCGCCATTACTGAGGGCAGGGGAGGCTATTGCTGATTGTTACCAGGAGGTTCAGCGCTGCCACGACGATCGAATCCCTCGCCAGAGCCTGAGCGATGCCGTCTTTCCCGGGTAGGGCTGCCATAAGGTCTGCCCCAGTCGTCGCTGCGTCGCCTGCGAGCAGCCAGGTCTGAGTAAGCCAGGTGATGGTGTGCTTCCCACTTCACAAAAGCACAGTTGAGACCGGCCTGAACCATGTCCAGTCAACAAAAGGCATCGTATCGCACTGACCTTTCATGATGGCTCCTCTCTGGGCTCCTGTATGATCTCTTGTAGCGTTCATCGTCGTCCCTGTTGAGTGACCGGTCTCTTTCTCTTCGATAGCGGTCCCTGCCATAATCAGGACTGTAGCTCCTTGATCGAGATCGCCTTCTCGGGCGGTAATCTGCCAGGAATGCGCAGGCCAATCATGTTCCAATTCCCAAGCAACCAGCCCTTCCGACTCCCATTTCCCATCCAAGAAGTACCAGGAGTCCTGTATCTACCTCGTGACATGATGATCGCACTCCAGCACCAGTACCCGATAGTGGAATACGAGAATGCAGGCACACTCGTATGTTCAAGGTTTCTCACAACCCTGTACGGTTAACACAGCATGGTGTAAAGCATGATACACCATCCCAAAAAGCAGGGGTATTTTCAACCTGGCAGTGGCATCTGGAAGTGTCTACTAAGGATCCGGTGTTACAAGCAAGGGCAGGAGGCAAGAAGCAAAGATGTGCAGCGGGTTCCTCTGCATCGCGAACCCTGTGAACCACAGCTGACGTAGGACTGAGTGTGAGAGCACATCAGTCAGCCTTTGCTAGGTGCCCGGGCAATGGGAGGCACCGCACAGACAATTGCCGATGCCAGGGTCGGCGCAATGTTGCTGGCAAGTGTTCATTGTACTTGATGTGGTCTGCACAGCCGAGCTCTACCCCGATTGATTAGCTTACGCAGCACCTGCCAACCGCACTTGAACTGCTTAATTCGCCTCTAGCTTGATCAGCTGGTGATCGTAACAAAGCAGCATGCTCTTGCATAAGGACGTCAGGGTCCGGACTGCACCGCGTCATTCGAGGGTGTCTCAATGCCCTGCGCCAGCGCTATGCCGGGCACCTGTTTCGAAGTTGCACAGTACGTCCATTGCTTTCTATGACCAAGAAATAGTACATGTGATACCTCCTGTCTCCTGTGCAATTACCATCACGGTCCAGCGGGAGCCACTCCACATGCGGTCCGAGCATGTCCTCCCCAACAGGCCATAGGCACAATTGATCACAGAGCTGTTTCCGGTGCTGCAGATGTGATAGCTAGGGCGGATCCTACAAGCTCCGGTGACGTCGAACTGTGGGAATTGCACGAGGAGTTGTTGCGAGAGGTAAGGCCTAAAGTGACGCAAGACGGCCAGTTCTGGCTCATACACATGCTTTTCCTTCCTGTGCTCATGTGTCCCCTTGTGCTGCTATGCAAAGGGCTATTCGCACAGGTGTTTTATTGACCACATCCCCTCGTGTTTGTGCAGATTGAAGAGAGGAAGCAGCATCAGGCCCGCCTTCTAGAACAGTTGAACAGCATCTCAATACCTCCAGTACCAGGGATACCTACCCCAATCCAACAGCAAGTAGGTAGCTGGACATGATCTCATACATGGCTAGCAATTGCGGACCTTCCAACATTGTCAGCCATCGACTGCTGTTTTGCAATGCTGACATCAGCAGTGCCAGCCAGAATGTTCCAGTGGTTTCTGAGCTGCAGCACAAGTGCATTGTGCTTCTCATGCTGTTTATTGTGCCAGTATGTGCCAGTATATGCAGCTGCGATCAGATTGGTTTGACTAGGAGCATGTGCGGCTGGGCAAGTGTTCCTTCCAGGGAGCGTGGCTGGGTGTTGTCTTCAGCGCCTTGGCACAGCGTTGTTTCTGCAACAGATTGACTACAAAGACCATCTGAATAGCTGTGCAACACTTGAACAAATCAGCCGCAATTAGCTTTGCAGCTCAAGCGAGTCCACCCATTCCAACGAGCTGAATCCACCACACATGGTTGATGGTACTGACTTCAGCTGCACTATGAGCACCTGCCTTCCTCCCTGCAAGAGCCCTATCAGGTGCCCCATAGGGCCTGCAGAATACAATATGAATTCCCTGTTACGCCTCACCCCTAATACAGGCACCCAGCAGCTACAGACCCCCTGCTCCACCCGCAAGGCAGCCGACCCCAAGCAACTTCCAGTCCCCTCCTCCTAGCACCGCTCCCCCATCCACAGGGACCTTCAAGCCCCCACCACCACCAGCACAGCAGCAGCTAAACCGCATCCTAGCAAGCCGTGCTGCTGCCCCTGCAGCTCCCCCCGCACCTCCCAAGCCCGCCCCTCCTCCGCCTCGGCCCACACCCCCTACCTTCACTCCACCCGTGTCATTCACCCCACCTCCACTACCAAGAGTAGAGGAGCAGGAGGAGGTAGTGTTCTCAGGGGTGGATGCCGAGCAGCCGACAGATCCACCTTTGGCCGGGCCCAATGTGATGAATGTGATCATGGTGGGGGCGGAGTGTGCGCCTTGGTCGAAGACGGGAGGCTTAGGTGATGTGATGGGTGCACTGCCTAAGGCACTGGCTCGCAGGGGGCATCGTGTGATGACCATTGCCCCTCGCTATGATAACTATCCGGATGCTTGGGAGACTGGGATCAGGCGGGTGTTCAAGGTCTTTGGTTCAGATGTGGAGGTGAGGCTGGGGAAGAGAGACAGTGGGCTGCTATGGTTGTAGAGGTTTAGGAGGGTGATGGGAAATGATGCTCGAAGTAGAGAGAACACATGCAAGAGGATGGTTGGGCCCTTCGATCCTTGGCATACATGTGGATAAAGCACTTCTGCAGCAGTGTGTTGCACTTTTTCGCCGGTTTAAGTCTTGGGACAATCATTACAGGACACTACGTGGCTGGATATTGCAGAAGCATGCAGGAGGCCAGTGTACATGTGAGAACTTACAGGTTTGTGTAGGGCTTGCAGCACTTCACCTGGTTGTATGGAGTTCAGGGAGCCCCCACTTTGCGCTATTAGGTCCAGGTACCACCCAAACCCAATCCCCACCACGAGAGCGGCCTTCATGGTGAAACACATGCGGCAGTCATCTGTCTTGACTGTGCTACACATTATCATGCTTCTTTTGGGACGGCTCTGCCTCCACTCATTAGCTGTTGATAGGTCCAAGTGTTCTACTTGGAAGGAGGCATTTCGAAGCAGTACCTCTTGCTTGTCCTGGTGTTAATACAGGTGGGCTATTTCCACTGCTACATACACGGAGTGGACTATGTCTTTGTGGACCACCCTGCCTTCCATGCTCGTAAGGCAGACATCTATGCTGGGGACCGCCAGGAGCTTCAGTTCAGGTGTGCACTGCTGTGCAAAGCGGCCCTGGAAGCAGTGTGGCATGTCCCGTGTGGAGATGTGCCGTATGGAGACAACAACACCATCTACATTGCCAATGACTGGCACACAGCATTGCTGCCGGTCTATCTGCAGGTACGTAGGGTACGGGCTGGCAGGGGATGGGTATACTGCAGCAGCAGGGAACAGCAGGGAGCTGCAGGTGGTCATGCAACGTTCATATGTTTTATGAAAGGGGAAGTGGAGGAGAAAATATGCTGAGGGAGAAAGCGATGGTGTGAAGAGGGTGCTGGGCGGTAGTGCCAAGCAGCCTCGGTAGAACTCAGAATTTTGAACTACTTTATACTCATGGAACAAGATCTCTGGCTTGGGAGGAGCTAGCTGGCGTTGATAATGGATGATTATGCGTCTACTGACTCGTGCTTCCTCACCTTCCTACCTCTGCTCTCTGCAGGCGCATTATCGTGACTATGGTCAGATGACCTATGCTCGCGCTATCTTTGTGATCCACAACATGGCACATCAGGGGCGTGGGCCCTTTGTTGAGACAGAGAACCTGGAGCTGAACGAGGCGTATCGGGAGCAGTTTAGGCTGTATGACCCTATTGGTGGAGAGCACATGAATATCATGAAGGCTGGACTGCAGAATGCTCATCGCCTGATTGCTGTGTCAGGTGGGTTTAGGCGGGCAGGCTGCAGTGGGGGAACAGGGGGGTTTGAGGGATGGACTGAACAGGACGAGGGGAGATCGCACTGCCGTCTGCAGTGGCAGCAATTGTCTGTAATGAACTTTTGCTTGGGTTGGAATGTTTTTGTGTGTAATGGTTTCTCTTTACTGTTGATGCTTGGGGTAGAGGTTGGTGCATCTGCAGGAGGGGATGCAATGCCGACCAAGGTTGATGTAAGTGCAGTTGCGATAGCATCGCCATGGCAGCGGAAATGTGTTGCATACTGTCTGGGCTGCTGATGTCAACTACCTATAGGTGCAACCTTTTCAGCAATTATTTGTATTCACAGGAGCAAAAGCAATGCGGGGTATGTGGTTTTGCCACTGCCGGGCAGCTCAGCTTTTGAAGCACTTGATTGTAAGTAGTGTGCTGCTGCTGGTTCTATTGCAGAGGGCTATGCTTGGGAGTGCACCACTGCGGAAGGTGGTTGGGGCTTGGATGCCGTCATCAAGGAGAATGGCTGGAAGATGAAGGGCATTGTCAATGGCATTGACTACATGGAGTGGAGCCCAATGCATGATGTGCACCTGGACACTGATGGCTACACCAGATATGATATGGATACACTGATTGAAGGCAAGCTGCAGTGCAAGGTGAGAGAAAGAGATGGCGGCAGCTGCAGAGGGCAATGCCAGAGAGTGGGTCTCATAGTCTTAGGCTTTTTCAGAAGTTGACTCCGGTATCATGTGATGGTATGCAATGGTGAGTTAACATAACTCCAGAATCATGGTGTGGATGAGTCCAGCTTTGATGTTATGTTCTGGGATGGGGAGTATTGCCTGATCTGAGAGTGGGCTACAATTTGCATGAGGACCCTGAAGGACAAGCTTGGACTAAATTGGGTTGGGAGACAGATAGAGTCTGAGTCACCAGATTTTGCAGGAACATTTGGCCACTGCTGTGACAGGACTTGTAGCACAGCCCCCTTTCCTACCAAACAAGGAATATTGCAGAATCCTTGACCTATGCTCGAATTACCTTCTGAGGATATTGTTTTGACCCCATGTGCTGGCACAATGGGCGCCAGTTGTGAGAACATCCTTTTTATATGGGCCCCTCAGCTGCTCATAAATAAGGTACAAATGGCCAGGCAGGCTGGATGGTTCCATAGGCTTGGTTGACTGTGGGAGGATGAGGGCGTGCATAGCAGACAGCATTTCTATGGTCCTCTAGCGCATCATGTGTCGCTTGCATCAATATTTTGTTGCTCATCCCTGGCCACTGCGGGATTTGAACTTGCACACAACTGAAATATATCGTTGTCCTGTCATGTGCTGTGCTTGCAGCTTGCACTCCAGAAAGAGCTGGGGCTGCCACAAGACGCCAACGCCCCTCTGCTAGGCTTCATCGGGCGTTTGGATTACCAGAAGGGTGTGGATCTCATCCGTGACAGTCACGGCTGGCTCATGGACCAAGGCTGCCAGCTGGTGCTGCTGGGGAGCGGCAGAGAGGACCTTGAGAATGACCTGAGGAGCATGGAGGCCAGCAGGCCAGGTCAGACTCGCGGGTGGGTTGGCTTCAGTGTAAAGATGGCACACAGGATCACGGCTGGGTGTGACATCCTGCTGATGCCGTCTCGGTTTGAGCCGTGCGGGTTGAATCAGCTGTATGCCATGGCATATGGTACATTGCCTGTAGTGCATGCAGTGGGTGGGCTGCGGGATACGGTGCAGCCGTATAATCCATTTGAGAATTCCGGCACAGGGTGGACCTTTGAGAGGGCAGATGCTGAGCAGATGAAGGGAGCTGTGAATAATGCGCTGACAACATGGAGGCAGCACAGGCCAGCGTTTGTGGATATCCAGAAGCGTGCTATGTCCCAGGACTTGTCTTGGGACCATGCTGCTGAGGTCTATGAAGAGGTGCTGGTAGCTGCAAAGTACCAATGGTGATTCACTTATGGCACAAAGAGCGGCAGCAGTAGCAGTAGCAGTCGCTCTTGCAGGCAGGAGAGTCGTTCCGGGGCAGTGGCTGGTAAGAAGCTGCGGGGAGCTAGAATGTAGAGGTATATGTATGCCTGTCGGGTCTAGGTGTTTACTCCACTGGGGGTCGTGTGCCAAATGGTGTACCACAGCAGTGCCCTCACATACAAGAGTGCAGAAATGGCTGCAGGGGCAGCAGCAATATGGGAGAGGAGCTGGTCAGGGTTTCAATGGAATGCAGGGTGGAGAGGCGGGGGGTAGAGTACGGTGGCTGTGCAGGTTGGACTGAAGGCTCTCTTTTGTGAGCGGGTCGCACTCCTGTTGGAGTGTTATGGGTGGTGATTGTGCTTGTTTGTAATGTACTGTTTCCGCAAAGTGTACTGTATGGAGCGATAGGCTGCATTTTCCCAAAAGCAGTAGTAGGCAGGTTCTGGTGGCAATGGCGCTTTGCTACATTGAGCGAGTACATTGATGCCTTGATATTTCTAGAACAATGGTCCTGTAGCCGCACAATGGTGACTCTGCTGGGGGTGTATAGAGCTTGTTTGCAATATACACTCATGATGGTTCAAGTGTTGCACAGCCTGCCTAGTTTGCTGCTTACGACAGCTTTGTGTGCACCGCTGTGTGGCAGCATACGAGGGCTAAATGGGTCACATCTGACAGCGGGTTGCATTTTGAGTGTGTCAGGGCTATGTGTGCCCGTCCTCTGAAGCGGCGGCCTTTTAGCTGTTGTCTTACCAGAAGGTAATTGAGCACCAGTGCAAGGACCGCGTTCATATTGGGGTTGCAATGCCTGTCGGGCTGCTAGGCAGATGAAGATAGAACTTATCTTGATTTTAGTTTTCAGTACTGCAGTTTGTATGTGTGTTGTACGCATGCTGGTTTGTGGTCGCCATCCAATGTCATAGAGCGGAAAGGTATTTGGAGCACACGCCTTTGGATCAATGATGTATTGCCTCGTGCAGGCCTGCTGTACAAGGCTGAGGTAACACTATTTGTCCGCTTCGGGGCTCTGTTCCCCCTGAGGCTAAGAAACGTGTGGAGCTTACCATGAAGTTCTTTAGGCAATGGTGGTTGTGCAGCAAGGCTGCCCTAGCAGTGCCGCTATGCTCAGAGTTGCCGAGCGTGGTGCAGCAAATGGCAGCGGTATCAGTTGTCTCTTCTTATCTCTTTGCATCCAGGGACTGCCTTCTCGAGTGTGCAGCAGCTCAGGGAGTGTACTAAAATCCTCTTGCAGCACCTGCCGTTGCTGTTTCTGTTGCGACTGCTAGATTTGTAGTCAATATTGCAATCGCTGCATGGCATGGTTGGAGCCTTCCTCCCTTACAGGGAAAGGGTGTTGCACAGTGCAGTTATGAAAAAGGATATTCCATGGAACCATCCGGTGATGTTGTGGACACCAGCCGCTGGGTGCTTGGCAAGCAGCTGAATCCGGATGGCTGTGTGTTCCTGATGTGGTACCTAAGGTGATGTGTGTTGAAGCAGTGCTGGATTGAGGCTCCATTGATATCACCTGATGTTGAGTCTCTAAGCAATGTTTCGTCTCAACTACTGCAAGCAGAGAGCTGTTTTAGCTAACGCATTTTGTTCAGTGTGGAGCGAGGTTGTATCTCATTTTGAGTGCTAGCTGCATATTGGGATGAAATTGCCTTAGCTAAGCTGAGCGGTTGTGCTAGGCAATTTGCAGGAGTACTCTAGTGCTGCGTAGCAGGAGCTGCCTGCAGTGCTGCAGTTAAAAGCTCAGTGAATTGCAGTTGGTACCATGTATGACGAGAACTATACTTGAATATCTTTGAAAGCAGGCGTCGGTGTGTGTTCTATACTTCATAGGTAGGCATGGTATGTCGTGGTCTGTGACGTGCTATATGCTTCATTGCTGCATGAGTACATGAGGGTCATAGACAGTTTGCCTCCAGAGGGAGATGTGGGGGTAAATGTAAAACATCCCTTAAAGCTGGTTGCCAGTACCAACTTTGTTGGTGTCTGTCGTACCGGAGCAGTACCCATTCATGGTTGATTTGCTTCATGCCGGCTGTGAATCAGAGGATTCGGAAAGAGATGCGGTGCACCTTAATACAAGTGTGCACACAGGGATCACCCTGGGAGTGGCATAGCAGGTTGCAGCTTGCTGAATGGGGCTCATGATTAATGAGCATGCAGGAATTAGGGCTGCCGTACTCGCTGGCACATCTGGCTGCCGCGCGCACATGCCATAGGAAGGCCATAAGACGCCTGCATAGTTAGCTCCAACGCAATTATTCCCCCCACCTTATAAGCCCATGCAAGCTTTAAAAAGAGCATGTTACAGCGTTACCATGTTAGAGTGTTACCATGTACGGGCGAGCTGGCTGGTGAGCATTGGACGATCTATCAGGCCAGCGCCCAGACTACCGTGTTCCCTCTCTGTTACGACCCGACATCCCTGTTGCCCAGAGATACACAGTTCCCATCCCGCCCTTTCATGTGCCAAACCCCTCCGCACAATACGAAGAGCACCACCATAGCTCTAACCAATAGCACCACCAAGCATAAGAGCACCATTTCCCTACAGCGGGGACCACCACCCAGCACCTGAGATTGGACAAGGGTGCAAAGGCCCTGAAACCCCAACCCTACCAAAGAGGATATTAAGCTGTAGGTGGACTTGCTATGCATCATAGAGCCCCTCCACGACAGCTGCACCAGACCCGCGCTGCTGTGAGTGCTCTGTCAATCCTCTCACCTGCAAGAATGACTGCGGAGCAACCTGGGCAGGCCCATGATCCTAGACCCATAAGTGTACACCATCATGCACTACAGACCTAGCCCGAGGTTCAGCTTTGCCCTGCTCAAAGGCAGACTAGCACCTGCTGGCCAGCACCTAATGCAGTCAAGTCTCACAGACCAAACAGCACAGCAGCAGCGCTGTATAACACAACTCTGCCCACAACTTTGCCCCCAAGGTATTGAAGGAGACAACCATGTGCACCAACCTTGCTTGTACAGCACAGCCTGTGCCTCCTGCACAAACATCCATGCATCCCTCCCCTTGCATGGGTTTCCATGTCAAGCATACAACATCAACCATGCCCCCACACAAACAGAATCAGGGCTGGTAGGCGACACGTTTTGGTCACAGCATACTTGCCATATGATAGTGATCAGCGTATATCACTGCTAGTGTATGTACGCTCAACTATGATAGGATTTCTTGGGATCTCTTGTGCCCTCCAGCAATCACAGCAGCAGCAGCTGAGGGGATACAAAGGCGAGCTGGGGCAACAGTCTCACATCCGCCTCCTTAACAGCTGCAGAGGGCTCACTTGAGTTTCTGCTCCATCCAGTTTTGTGCGCTACCTATCTTGGCAGCTGCTCTTGATGGCGCCCAGCCCATTGCCTTCTGCAGATTGGTCCGGATGGCCACTGTTGCCATGGCATAGATGAATGTGGCACCGCATTCTGTGAAATCATCCCCCTGAACCCCCATGTGCGTCATTCGCTGCATGAAGCCTGGTGGATGGAAGGGCAGCTTAGCCATAACCACCCCATCAAACCAGGTGCTGACCATGTTGTACAGCAGGAAGAGCAGGGCCGTCATAATGAAGCCGGTCTTCATGCGTGTTGCTGTGAGGTCTCTGTTGGTCGTCTTCATGTTCTCCTCAAGCCTAATCTCCTTTTTGTTGCGCTTGCCCTTCGCTGATGATGCCCTTGCTGCTTCCAGCTTTTTGCTAGACCTATCTAACTCCTCCTTGAGCCTCTTGAACTGCGGCGTCCGATACACAAGGAGCCATGAGACACCTTCAACCAGGCAATTGGCGACAGCTGATATCCCCAACACCAGGAACGGTTGAGACGACAGCGCCATGTCAGGAGTCTGCTTGCCCCTGGTAAGTTCGAGGATTCTTTCAAAGCTTGATCAGCGGCTCTGCACTACCACAATGACCATAAGACGTCCACTAACACTGCTTGCGGCCTGCGTTCATTGTCCGAGTACTGCCAGGAGCACTACACTGGACACTCACTTCGAGGCTGCTCCTGCTGTTGTGATGTTGTTGTGTTCATGATGGCACGGGTCGCCGGCCGAAGGAAGCTGGAATAGAGCTAGCACCACAGTATAATGCAGTGTACTGTGACATCACACGGGGGGTTGTCCTCGTCCTCCCACTGACATATGTTGGCACTCTGGGCGTTCAGGACTCCGCTTGTTCAATCTTGCAGGCGCCGCTTACCGGCCGATCTGTTCTTCCACTGTCCAGGCTTGGTCGCTTTACCGCATATAGGTCATCATTCCTTCCTCTTATACCCTGAGAGGCGACACCTTGCACAAAGCACAGCAGACTTCTGCCCCAGCCAAGCTGTGAGGAGCCCAGGCCCCACGTTTATTGGCATGGACGCCGCCAGTAGTGACTCTGTAGCAGTAGAAACTCCTTCTGAACAGAACACAAGCCATGCTGAACCACCACAAAAGCGTAGAAGGCATAGGAACGCTTTCAAGTGCCCAGGCTGTGGCAATGGCAGCCATAGTGTGGAAAGGCTCCTACCTCATATGAACAAGTGCTGCTGTGATCTCCTTCCCAAGGAGTTACAGGGCCCAGGTCTGCAGATAGGGCAGCTGAATCTGGAGTCCATGCTGGAAGCTGCTGAACGGCAAGAGCTGCAACTCAGGATGCAAGTTCTGGCTCTTAGTCGTGCGCTGAAAGCCAAGGCAGCAACTGCGCTAGCAACAACAGCACAAATGCTTGAGGATGATGCAACAGCAACTTCCTTGATACTGGACTGTAATGTTCAGGAGCTGTGGCAGCAGCAGCACGGGGCTGAGCAGCAGCAGGAGGCAGGGCGGGAGCAGCAGCAGCAGCAAGAGCAGCAGAAACATGGGCGAAAAAAGCAGCAGGAGGCGGAGCAGCAGCAGCAGCAAGAAAGGCAGCAGCAGGGGTCAAAACAGCAGCAGGAGGTGAAGCAGCAGCAAGAGCAGCTGGCAGATGCAGCCAGCACGCCGCGAGCTATTGCTGGCCAGCATTTGGCAGCCAGGAGTCACTGCAGCACGAGTGCCAACTTGGAATATGCCAACGCTGGCAGCAACCATGCCGCGGTATGTGCCAGCAGCCAGCAGGCCACAGTAGCAGAGCCTGTCAAGGTATCCCAACCAGGCATGGGTGGTTCACCTGAGGAAGCGCAAGCGTCTGCACAGCAGCAGGGCCAGCAGAAGAAGAAGAAGCAGGAACAGAGGAACCAACAGCAGCAGCAGTGTCAGGAGGATCTGATAGGGCAGCTTTCGGCAATGTTGGGCCTTCCTGAAACGAGGTGAGCCACAGCACGTTGCAGTCTGCTTGCAAGGTGCAGGAGGCCTGCCTTTCAACAAGTGCAGATTCATTGCCACTCATGCCTCAAACCCAATATATTTGCAGCAAGGCACAGTGGAAGTTGGGTGGTTCAAGATGGGCAGATGCTTGTAATTGGAGCAGGTTCGGCGTGTTCACTGTGGCAGATAAGTGACTGTGGTGACTTTACAGGCAAAGGGATATGAATCTGTGGCAACATTCTGGCAGAAGCTGTACATCCATTCTCATCATGGATGTTAATCATGATTAAGCACCAACAAGCCAGGCCCTCAGAAAAAGATGGCTACATAGGTCATCTTAGGACTGTAGCCTGGTGGTCCGGATGCTCATCTAAGGATTGTAGCTGTTTTCTGTGCCCCATGGCCCTAAATTTAGCTGTTTTCTGGATCCAATTGCCCTCCAGCTAATACCACTGCATCAACATGCTCAAATATGCAGCTCGACAGATGGGTTTTCTGGGCTTCCATCATTTGAACAGGAAGTAACAAACAAACAATTGAGGTGTTGCAACTGCAAGAGGGCTGCTACTTTTTCATACATGGTATACCTATCACTGTGCAGGGTGAAGAGGCTGCTTGAACGAGCCCCGCGCAGCATCAAGCTGGTTGCAGACCCTGAGGCTCTGGAGGTGGTGGCTGAGGATGAGCAGCTGCTGGTGGCCAGTAAACCAGCCGGGGTGCGCAGTGCACCTGTGCATCGCTTCCAAGGCAACAGCATGCTGAGCAGGATGATAGGACATCTGGGCTATGAACCACACTTGCTGCACAGGTAAGAACAATGAACATGTGAGGATTTAGTGGGAGGTGCTGGGAGAAGGCCTGGGAGGTGTTGGAGGTTTGTGGCATTACATGGCTGGTCTAGCCTGCTGCATATGCTGCATATACTGGTCAGATGGGATGGGCTTTACGCTCCCTAAGCAATAGCTACTCCTAAAGCTTGCCATGTTATGTTTCTTTACAGCGTGCAGATGCTATTACAGTCGTGTGGCCGATTCTCGTGAGTTAGGTTGGGTCACAACATCAGCTCCAGGCCTGCTTTGGTAGGGTTTAGGTCTCAGTCAACTTAGCAGCACTTGAGTAGCACATGTCCTCACCAATATCCCTGATGCAGTGTTAATGCCTACAAACCCCACCAATGCCCAGTAGCAGCCTGTTTGAGCCTAATGTGCAAAGCCCATGGCACTTGCACTGTAGCTATCAGCATGCATCCCGCACCAGTCTCCCTCACTTGACCCCAGCCTGTGCTGTTCTTGCTCCTCCTGCCTCGTCATAACACCATTGTCCTGAATGTAGCACTTGGACAGGTGTTGGTTGAGCAAATGTCAAAACCAGTGGACGTGATGGCAGCTGCTATACCGGATTTGGAAAGCGCAGGGCCAAGATGCAGATAACACATACAAGGCCAGTTATGTGCTTCCTCTTTCAGACATGAAAGCCCTGATGCATGCCTCCTTGCTCTGTTTCCTCAGATTGGACATGAACACATCTGGCATTATTGCCGCTGCCAAGGATGTCCGCAGTGCCCGTAAGGTTCACCAGCAGTTTGATGACAAGCAAGTCACCAAGACCTACCTAGCTGTCTGCATGGGTGTGCCTGGGATGGAGGTCTTCACGGTGGACGCTCCCATTGGCCAACATCCAAGCATCAAAATAGCTCGTACAGTGATTGCACCTGCAGAGGGTGGTCAGCCTGCAATCACAAACTTTGAGGTGGGTAGTGCTGCTGTGCTCGTGACACGCTGTTAAACATGGAAAGCTGTCTGACAGCCATGCAGAAAAGGTGATCTTGCTTCTTGGTAATGCGGAGCTGCCGTAGCTGCAGGAGCACTACAAGGGGCCAGCCACTTCCCTGACCTGCATTTTGTCTTTGAGCACAATACAAAAGCCTGTTAGTCCCTCTAGTGATCCAGAGTGCTGCATCGTTCACTGGTGCATGGGGTGAATGGCGGTGTTGCGACGCACCTTAAATTCGAATTAGAACAGGCGCGGCCATCAAATTTGAGGTGTTATGGAAGCGACAAAGCCTGGGTCCTGCTGACCTTTGTATAGAATAACCGTTGCCAGGCCAGCTTGCCCGGCTAGGGCCATGGTACGCGGCAATGGTTGGCATCATGCTTTGTTATGGATGCCAGCCCATCACATATTGGTTCTGGCACTTGGCTGGTGTCATGCCAGGGTAACGCTGCTGTAACTGGTAGTGGACTTTGGATGAATGTCCGCACGTGTGGATTAGGGTTAATCTTTTATCTGAAGCTGAGATTAGTATCCTATGAATTGAGTACTGCCAGCCCGTGACTCAACAACGATTACTGTATTGTTCTGCAGGTGTTAGCGTCCAGTCCATCTGCATGTGTTGCTCCAGGTGCAACTCCAGGTGTGACCCCAGGGGTAGCTGCCAACATCCAGCAGCTGCAGCACATGCAGGGAGCGTGTCTGGTTGCGTGCCGACCTCTGACTGGGCGCACGCATCAGATCAGGGTGCATCTGGCACATGCAGGACATCCTATCGTTGGAGATGAGGTATATGGGGTAGAGGTGAGCAGGGAAGGGAGTGTGAACTAAGACGGAGGCACAGTGCCAAGGGTGAGGCAGTGCAGCCAGGTAGCCACCTACAAGCTTTTACTGGAAGGTGAATACCACTTGCTGCAGCATCGTTCCTCGTGTTGCATTTTTAGACTGCATCTGGAAGGTGTTTCCTTGTACAGAGGAATGTTGTTCTGGGCGCCTGCTGCGTAGGTGCATTTCCTTCTGCCAAATGGAATGTCATTTTAGGGGTCTGTGCTGAGCAAAAACAGTGCGGCTTTGGATCATACCCGTAGATTTGTACATGCCATAGCCTGAAGGACAGCATCTGTAGATCTTATGTAGGTATGTTGGAGCTGATTATGCAGGGGTTCTGCCGACCTCCATATGGCACAGTCAGATGTGCCAGCGAGTAGACAGACCCCAATGCATGGTGTTCCAGGACGGATTCATTTCTTTAATGGCGACCGCATATGCACACATATTACAGCTTGTTGTTGCAAAGCGTCCCATGGTAGAGGCCACGAGGCCAGGTCTCCTGACCTCAGTTGCCTCTCCCTTAACTTACGCAGGCTGGGACTCTGGCAGAGGCTCCGCCTCAGCCTCAGTTACTCAACTAGCCTGGCGTAGCTCTTCTTCTTCTTCTTGTTGCAAAGCATAGTGCTTGAGATGCAACTGCTTATGGATAGCACCAATCAGATTCCCTACAACTGCGGCGCGCACTCCCGTATCCGATCTCCAAGTGGGGTTATAGGACTCGTAGCAGACATGCTGTAGTGCTCACTTCGTTTGCTCTTTAATTCCACTTTTCATGTGTGTTCTGTTGTTATGCTAGGGCCCATGGCTACAGCGGCAGGCCTTGCATGCTTGGAAGCTGCAGTTCGTCCACCCAGGAAGTGAGGAGGAAGTGATTTATACTGCACCACCATTTCATGACATCCGGGCTGCTGCTGAACAACTAGGTCTGAACAGCCCATGCTTGCAAGGACCAGAGGATTGTCTTGTTCCTTGATGGAAGCTGTATGAGGCAGCAGAGGGGAGCAGACGGATGGCTGCAGGCAGATACATGCTACTGGAGGTGTTATGAGCAGGGCCACATGCCAGGGGATTTGGGTAGATTGCCCATTGAATGCGCTGGATGAGATGTGAAGAAATCAGAGGTGCTATCTAATTTTTTAGGCTGCTGCGTTTTTGACTTGAGCCGTATTTCGACGTTGGTCTAGTGCGTTGTCTCTAGTCTGGATATTTTGGGCTTCAGCAGACACCTGCCTCATTGAATCATTGTCTACACGCTGCAGCACTGACCCAGGGCAGTATGCCCATCCATGCGCTGCAGGCCGCCAGTGGCCAAGGGGGTGGCGGATGTCCTCCATCAACCCAATGCAGCATGCAGCCCCAATGCGAGTAGCTTCTAGGATTCTCCCGTACCTTTACGGCCAGCTGGCGGGCACATGTACCGCACGTCATCCGAAACTGCCGGACTGTATTGGATTGTTTCCGGAAGGTTCTAGCAGGGTCCTCAGCCGTCCGCGGTTGAGCTTGCTTCGCCTTCGGATAGGAAAGGTGGCCCTACATAAGCTCTGCAAGCAGCGTCTACACAGCATATATCATATCGCGCTTGCAAACGAAAAGGTTGCTCGCTTCAAAGTACATCTTGCATACTGACTTTTAGACTACCGTCACCGACAACGATTCTTGTCAGAGACAATGGCAGCGATTGTTGGTCACGCCAGGCCACTTCTTGCTCAGGCATGCCGCGTTCGTCCGTCAGGCCTGCAGGCCACGCGGGCACGGGTTATGATGCCTGTCATCCGTGCCTTCACCGCAGAGAACGGGGACAAGCAAGAGGAACAGAAGGAGCTAACGACCCACAAGAAGCAGCCCATGAGCATGTACCGCCCTGAAACCAGCATCTCTCGCCTTGGAAACATCTTCAACGAGATGCAGCGTGAGATGGATATGTTGACAAGGGGCTTCTTCGATGACGACTTTTTGATGCAGCCATTTAGGTCCCCTCTTCTGCGTGAAATGCCCCGCCCTGGCACCATGGCTATGAAGATGGCTACAGATATCCACGAGGAGGACAATGCGTTTGTTTTGAAGGCAGACGTCCCTGGAATGTAAGTGCAAGATCGCTGCCGGGGAATAGCAAAAGGAAACATATAGATGCATGTGGTCCTGTGCATGATTACCTTGCTTGTGCCATAGTCCATGCCAACTACATTCTCCATGCTATACCACTTGCCCTAATTAGCCTATTCATTAGCGCAGTGTTCTGGAAGTGCCTAACCATGCAGATCTGCAGCACCTCGTATGACATACTGTTGCAAATACGTGCCACCCTTGGCTCTGGAAGCATGAGGTTGGCGAGTATAAAGGACTGAAGTACAGAGTGCACCTACTTTTCAACGTTGGTTCTATGCATGCTGTGCACTGGGATATGGACTGGTCCTTGTTTTCAATTCAAATTTACTCTGCCACTTACAGGTGTGCTACCAATGGTACCTTTGTGCACTTTGTAACAACAGCATCTCGGTGGCTCTCACACTCAAAAGTGCAAGCTCAGACATGCATGTTTTACGTCGTAGCCACTTTGTGCTGCTCCTGTCGTGCCCAATCTCTAGTGCATCCCTGCAATCCTCTTACTCATGTGCCTTGCTCCTCCTGCTTCACAGGTCCAAGGAGGACATCAAACTGAAGCTGCACGATGGTACTCTTTTGATCAGCGGTGAGCGCAAAGAGGAGAAGGAGAATAAGGAGGGCGAGTCCTCCTGGGTGGAGCGTTCCTTTGGCAGCTTCATGCGTAGCTTCAAGCTTCCCGAGAATGTTGATGCTGAGGCCATCACTGCCTCCTGCAAGGATGGGGTGCTGACTGTGACCATCCCCAAGACTGAGGTGAAGAAGCCAGAGGCCAAGGAGATCCCTGTGGAGTAGGCAAGCAAGGCCGCCGCGCAGTAGTTAGTCTCACATTCCATTTATTTGGACAGGTATATGAAAGGGGTTGCACATGTTGCCCAGCTGGGGCCAGCATCTATTTGTGCGGATAAGGTGGAGCGTGTGTGCAAAAGGTTTAGCTGGTGTTCGTTTAACACCTGACAGAGCAGGTGGTACCCTGGGGGTCTCTGCCGGGATCGCCGGCTGGTGATCTGCAGGAAACATGGTCTGCCTGAAGATCACCTCCAATGATGCAGACATTTTGGACTGAATTTGTCCATGTGCAGCTGACTGTATGGTCGTGGTGAGGTGTTGACAGTCTCATCCCAATGTCCTGCTGTCCTTGAAGGGACTGATGATGCCCTGTCCATCATCAAGGGTTTGTGGAGTGTTATTGTCATGCCACAGACATGCAGAGCTGCCCGGTAATGGGGCTGTTAGTTTATTTCGGTTGGCATGTCTGTCTGGTTTCCGTAGCATACGCAGCTGCTGGCAGATTTGTGGTGTCCACAGCTCGTACAGACTACCGGTACTTGATGTGACCGTGTTGGATTACTTTCAGAATTGAAAGTGTTCGCTGAATTAAGTTTAGGCACCCAATGGTCCGCATAATTGCTGATTGAAGCGTCAATTGATTAGCGTTTGGTGCAGGGAGCAGTTGATCCCATCTGCAAGGGAATCTCAGTTCTATTGCAGCTTTCCAGCAGCACCATGTGTGCTGTTTTGGCTGAGCGTGCATTGTAAGGCGTCGGGTGAATAGTGTGGTCCCATGTGTTGGTCCACCATCAAATAATTATGCAGAAAAGAGTAGAGATTTCATGTATGCATTCAGCATCAAGTAGCCTTTCAGAACAGTTGGTAGGGATGTAGTGCTCCTTTGGGCACATACGATGGACTGCTTGAGTGCTTGCGTGATGTCTCTAGCCAGCAGGTGCGGCTGAAATGGCACTACATCATTATGCTGAGTTGGAATGTGTGCATACCAAGCATACTGATGTTACTAACATATCGGTTGTATGCTTGTCAGACAAACTCATGTCACTAACATATGGGGGGTATGCAAATGAGACATACTCACGCTACTGACTTTTGTGCACCAGCTCAGGTCATATATGCAGGGACCACTGTCTGCTGTTGTCAATGCATGTCTTATAACGTACAGAGGCTACACGTGGAGCATGGGTGTGAGCTTTGGCTGATAAGAGGATTGGGGCCATGGAGGCTGGACCCCATTATGCACTACTGCATGCTTCTTATCGTCTGAGGTGAATTGAGCTGAAGGCTGATTTAGGCATTGTTGTGTACATTTGTGCAGCGGATCGCTGGTATTGCATCATGATGAGGTTGTTGCTAGGAACCTTTACAGTCTCCTGTCATATGCTTGTGTCTGCATTCTGACGTAATGAGACGGGTCGGATTTGTTGTGGCAGTCTGTATTTGGCCACTAGAAGGGTGTACCTGCAAGAGCATCAGCTGATCAGGGTTCTCATTCATTGTTGACAATAGCGGCAAACTATTATATGGGGAGTCATGCAGTCCAGTTGGAGGTGAAGGACTTGTTGGAGTACTAGAACTGCTGTTCACTGTCAGAATGTACAGCAGCAGGGCCACTTCAAATGATTTTCAGATGTTGGACGGGCCATGGAGTCGATCCAAAATGGCATACATTTCCTTACAAGTGGCAGTTGGGCACATAGCTCGGCCCATGTCTTGCTACATTTGCTTGCTGAACATTTTGGGTTGGTGTATGAGCAGCGTCGTGAAGTTGCCTGCTGAACAATGCTGGGTTGGTGTTTGAGCAGCAGAAGCCATTTGTCATTGGTAGATGTTTACATCACATGATGCTGTGGGGTTTACCTGGATGCCTTGCTGTCATGAAATGTCGTGCTGGGATTATCATGGACTTGGTATCTTCACAAGCTTGACTCGTGATTGTACATCTGTAATAGCGGCCATGAGTTCTAAAGTTCTTGTGTTGTACTGCTTTTGGAAGTAGCTGGCTTGTGGGCTTATGCCCGGCCCGGCGCCCCTGCTGGGTTTTTGGGGGTGTTTAAAAGTACAAAGGACACATCTGTGCCTAGCAAGTGGTGTAATATGTGATAGCCACAGTAACTCCTAAGCATGCGCTGGATGTGCCTTTATCGGTAGGTGAACGGATTATCCGCAGTTGCGCTCGTTATTGCCATAATTTGCTGGAAGACTAACCACTGTAAGCTAAACCTGATGGCTTTGGGTGGCATGCGGAGGCGAAACAGAACACAGTCCGGCAGCACACCCGATCGGACACATCCAGAGTGCCAGCGCATGTAGGCCAGTCCCGGGGACAGTTTATACTCTAATACTTTTTGCAACTACTATTAAAAAGCCTGTCTACATCTGATTTACCAAAGACTGCAACTGCTGCGTCACTTGTCAGCAATACTTACCCGTGACTACTGCTGCTCCCTGTAGTCACTGCTGGTGAACCAATTACCCGTGACTCTAGAGCGACAGCCGGTTGCAGTTCGGTGTCAGAAATGGTCACTTTGCGTCGGCTGAACGCCAGTCATTTGAATCTCTTGCGGTGTTTACGGTAGTGCTGCTATAGACTACAGTCGTTAATGTGTGGGTGGTTAAGTGGGTGGATAGGGGGGATTGGCAGCAGCACAGTGTATCCGAAGTGATCCTATAACGGTTTTCACCATTCATGCATATCTCTAAAGGACCGTACCCATGTACCACGACGGCTGATACATGGCATACCGGGTTTTTGCAGTATGCATCTGCTTTCAGGCCCCCTATCTGCCACACCTAAGGAGCCTTAAATCACAACCGGCTCACCACAAGAGCCAAGGGATTCACAGTCACAGAAAGATAAAAGCAGATCTGCTGTTACTGGCAAATCCTAGAAGGAGATATTGATTGTGGTTGCCATCCCTGCCAGGGTAGGTTAGCTGTATGTATGGCCAGCCTATTGAAATTCACACTACTCTGGCGGTCACCTTTACTTCAACAGAAGTTACCACAGATCGACCTCAGCTCACTACAAAGGCTGAGGAAGGGAACACATCAACATCGTGCAAAGCGATACAGGATGCTTGCATCGACCCGTCACTCTGCAGCATTAACTACAGCAACAAGGTTCCCTTTCAATCCTTCCCTCCATACATACAGAAAAGCTGTCAATTGGCATTACTACAGCACACACTAGATCATTGCTACAGCAAATGACAAAAGGCTTGCTGAAACAGAAACAATAGTGGACTTAAACCCTATACAAACCTGAGCAAAGAGCAAGAGCTTTTACGTAAGTTAGTAGTATACTGCTAGCTCCTATAAATGGTATAAGAATTGGAACTAACGATGACAACTTAACACTTGTAGCTATGTGGAGCATACATGCATGGAGATGCACTGCCAATCAACAACCTTCAGCAAGATGCAAGGGTGTTGCCATGAATAGTCAGCAGATCAGCCACTGTATGGTAACCCCCAGTACAAGAACACAAGAACCTTGCAGAGCAGACACCCGCACATGCCCAGCAAAAAATCCCCCCCCCCCACCCCCGCATCTCCTGCATTTATTATCTTCCCAACACATGACCTTTGCCATGAAACTTCCAGATGTTCCCAAGACTTTGCTGGATGTTGGAACCTTGTGGTCTGGCCTTAGCCCTCCTGAGCTAAACCAGAAACCCTAGAGCCTAGGATTGCACAGCACTGAGCTGAATGAAGGCTGGTCCCATGACCACAAGCTGACACGACCACGCGACATCAATAGGCAAGAAGTGATGTTCAAGCCCAATAGGCCACGATCATGATGAATGCGGATGTACTCTGGAAATCTACTTATCAAAGATACAACATACCAAGAACACGCAGATACAGCTCTGTCAACTTTTAGTGTAGCAAATCAATGAGTGGGGGTGCAGACATAAACTGCTGCAGACAAGCTGTGATACTGCCAACCCAGATAAAAGCTCCCACTTTCTCTTGGGCACTCCAGGCTGCAACCCACTCACAGAAAAGCATAATCCAACAACATAAATGTGCAATGTGTTTCCCTTTCCAGACCTTTATTACCTCTGTGCAATGGCAGCAACAGAGCAGGCAGACTTCCACATTTTAATAAGCTGCCAACAAAGCAGCACATGTAGTAATCGAAGCTGGCTGCTGTGAGAATGGCACTACATGGCAGCCCTAGGGATGAAAACAGAATACCATGAGGCAGATGCCTCCGCCAGACTCCACAAACAGTCCTGGTGCCTGAGAAAAGCACCTCACTGGTCTTGGTGGTCTACTGAGTAGCTATAAAGTGCAATATTCACACAAGAATACATTCGCATGAGGATTCCTCAACAAGTCCAGCACAACAGCGCAAGGACTGCTGCTGAAGACAGCAGCCGCTTTTCACATCCAGCACTTCCCAGCTCATATAGTGCAGAAGGCTGTCCCGAAGGGACATAACATAAGCAGGAACTGAAGACAGAACAGACTATGCACACTACCGCTCGTCTGGAAGACTGCCTTGTCAATCCCTGAATGCTGCTGCAGCACACTCAGCTCACACTCAACATGTCGTATACTAGCCAGGACGCCCGCATGGACTTCCCTGACTTTAATACCTCCAGAAACATAGTGCAGTAATCCTTCTAGGGTGCTGTGGCTGTATGCCACCGTGACAAGTGAACTATTGCATATATCTCTTTATTCTTGCCCTCCTAGTCCACTCAGACAAATAGGGTTGGCTGGTTGCCATGGAAGAACATGGCAACCAGGCAGGCGTGGGGCAGCTCCCCAGAAGCAGCATAGAACTAAGAAGCCATAACCATATTGCTGGTCACAGCTCCCAGTTTCATTCCCCTAAAACATGCAGGAACCATGTGACATGTCCCTTTGAGTTACCCTTATAGCTTTGAAGCCTCAGTACTTGCCAATCTTCTTCAGGAAGTCGCTGGTGGAGATTTCATAAGAGCTGCCATCTTTGGGACTGGTCCAACCACCGTTGGGGAAGTACTTGTACCTGCACGCAAGTAAAACAAATGTAAGCCCTAGAAACTTCATGGCAGGGTCAGGTTAAGGCAAGCTGGGTGGAGTGCTTGTCACCTGTTTTCCTGAGCATGCTGCGACACGAGTATGCATGCTTGGCCAAGGATGCCACACGGATCAACGTATGGAAGGTCATGTACGACATATGGCGGGTAGTCACCACATGGGATATCATCTGGCCAGTTGAGGCTCGGCTGGAGTGTTTATACTACCCGACCCTGCAATACCAAACCCAGCCCAGCCCTGCCATTTTGCTCCTTAGGTTTATTGCTGCCAGCAGCAAAACCTTAGTGATCAGCATCTCAGACATCTTCATTGTATTACACGGCTCATGGCTCTGCGGCTAGGCAAGGTCACCCAGGCACGGCGCAATCATCACTCACCAGTCCAAGTTATCCTTGCGCTCCTTAGCTTTCCACACAGGAGGGAAGTTGCCCTTTCTGGGTGAGCCGTTGTAAGCCCAGTTGCTAGGCTGATAGCCACAGTCCACCTTCCTGTAGCGGATGCCAATGACTCCCCACTTCTTCTCAGCAAGCTGTAAGCAAGGAGATAGAACACGCAAGCTTCAGGAAAACTAGTTGAGCCCAGGTCAAGTACTTCAATAGGGATCACATGATAGCAGGGGCAAGCTGAAAAGCAGAGGAGTTCAGCTCGGCTAGGTTCACGTTGGATTGCCAGGACCCAGCAAGTGGCAGACAGTACAGTCAACCCAGGGGGACCTTGGTATTGAGCTCCCAGCAGTACTGTGTAAAACCAGCTGAGACAAGATGTGAGGAACATGTCCCTTCCAGAGTACCAGAGGCCACAAGCCATGCACCTTAGGATGTACACAAGAAAAAGCTATTGCAACTACAGCAGGCTCTCAGTAGCATGCATCGTTCAAAACCCGAAGGTGAATCATACCTCATGTTTCTGATTGAATTGGGGAGCCATTGCCTCACGAAGACACGGACAGCATACGCAAGAGCACACTTTGCCTTCTTGCTTATGAGTCTGATTGACCAGTATACTCCATGACGATGCCATCACAACTCTGTTGGTCCTTACCTTCTCAAAAGCCCAGGCGCTCATGTCAAAGTGTGGCATGTCCCCGCAGCACCAGCACTTGTTGCTGTAGTAGTTGTTGGGGTAATTGCAGGGGCAAGTGTCTGAGATCTTGACTACCACGCTGCCACCCTTGCAGACACCGTTGCGGTCCAGTTGAGCACCGTAGCCATCCCTCATGGTCTCTCCACTGCACTCAATCTCATAGCAAGCACCACAGGAGCCTGAGTACTCAGGATGGGTGTCTGCAAGTGCTGCAACATCCCAACCTGTGCCCTGATCTGGCCAGATGTAGTCGTGGGTGCAGCTGCCATCATGTATGGACCAATACCAAGGTTCATCTCCCTGCAGGAGCAGCATTACAGAATGGTGTCACTTGTCCCAATAGAACCCAGAAAACTGCTGGACTCTAGCTGGGCCAGCAGGTATATGTATGCCTACTTAGCTGAAGCCTGTAGTCCTGCTGGAGCAGTAAACAAGCAGCAAGCAAGCAAGCAAGCAAGCAGTGCAAAATCAACAGTAGGAAGAAGGCCAACATGAGGCTCTTGAAACTCTGCGAGACTCAGCAAAGCTAACTGACTGGCAATTGCAGCCCCCTTGGCAACTTACATAGAAGGTGGCGCGACCATTTCGCCAGCCGTCGGCTGCTGCAGGAGTAGCCACCACTAGAAGCAG
Organism: Pseudopediastrum boryanum; assembly: GCA_963556185.1. Lineage (NCBI taxonomy): Eukaryota > Viridiplantae > Chlorophyta > Chlorophyceae > Sphaeropleales > Hydrodictyaceae > Pseudopediastrum > Pseudopediastrum boryanum. Next base: position 6,531,231 of record OY744508.1, on the reverse strand, counting down.
CGTAGCCAGAAGGCCCCGAGCACACTGCAGGTAACAGCCATCTTGTTCTTGTAGTGAAGCAGCCTGCAAGACACAAGGAGGATCGGTTAAATACTCCTAAGAACCTAGGGTCTGCCCCCCGCTCCGCCTAGCTAGCGAAGATTACGCTTTTGTGCGTGTGCTTTACGGCGTAGCACTGCAATGGTCAAGCCCTATGTCGGCCATCCATCCGTGGCAAGCAGAGGGAGGCAGCAAGCGGGGACATCCAACCGAGGTTTTTGCAAGCACGTTCACCTTAATGTTGGCAGAAGGGTTAATGAGCAGCAGTTTGGCTTCCGTGGCTGGTGCAGACACGCTTTGCAAGTCGGAAGCAGCACAGTCAAAGGGATGACTGAGCTGAAGCCTTTTGAGGGGAGAGGCTAGTCCGACTGCTGAGTGGTCGTGACCTTCGGTAGTCAAGCCCAGGAGCCGCAGTGGAGAAGAGAGAGACACGGTCGGGGCGCTATACTCGAGATCTCCACACACTATAAAGGCAGCCTGGAGGCAAATTCCAGCGGCAACAGCGCTAAGCTGGATGGCCGGGCAAGCAGCGGTGGGATAGCCTTGAGTGCAGACGGTAGGAGGATCGGCAGCCTTACATATATTGCACCTATAGTATAGTATAGTATAGTATAGTAGGGCTAAAAGGACCAGGGTCAAGGCTGCCCAATGCAAGAAAGTCTTTAATGTAGATAGGTTCCACGACCCAGAACATGGGGAGAGGGACATTGGTCTCTACATGCAATGCTTAAGACGTAGGCTGCCAGAGTTTGAGGCTTTTGTTGAAGAGGCATACAACCAGCAGAACACATGGGGGGCACATAAGGCAGTGCGGGAGAAATTCCATGTACTAGTGGAAGCTGCCGCAGAAGAAGCCATTGGCTCCAAAAAGGTTGTTCCAGGGATTTCAAAGTCATGGTGGACCGCAGAGATTACAGATGCTATCAAAGCTCAAAGGCAAATACATGCTGAATGGCGCAGCCAAGGTGGTACAGAAGCATGGCAGGCTTATGAAGAAGCAAGAGAAAAGGTGCATAAAATGGTCAAGGATGCAAGGTCTCTCTTTACAAAATCTGCTGATGAAACCATTTGCGAGGCATTTGACGAATGCCAGTCAGAGCGGAAAACCAGAATGGGAGACAAGCGCCTCTGGCAGGCGTTCAACTCTGCATACAGACCAAAAAACGCACAAGCTTCAGCCCCCTCCTTGCTTAAAAAGCAAAATGGTTCATATGCATGTGGCGACAAACCCATCGCCGATGCCTTTGGAGAGCATTACAAGCAGCTCGGGAATTCTGCCACCTTCAATGCTGATGCTGACTTTGACTCTGCCTTTCAACAAGAAGTCCAAGCTGCTGTAGCGCATTACATCAATGCATCAGCAGAGCCAGAAGGGTCAGGGGATGAGAATTTAGATGCTGACCTAACAAGCTCTGAGGTTGCCAGAGCTAGACTAAGTCTCAAATCAGGCAAAGCGGGTAGTCCTCTAGAGAACACTTCTGCTGAACTTTTAAAGTATGGCGGGGAACCCATGACAGACATGCTCCTATGCATGTATCAGAAGGCCTGGGAGCATGAATGCACCTTCCAACGCCCTGGGGTAATAGTCAGCCTTTTTAAGAAAGGGGATAAGGAAGATGGTAATAATTACCGGGGGATAACGCTGCTAAGCGTAGTAGACAAGGTTTATACCAAGATCATCAACAATAGGGTAACTAATTTTGCTGAAGCAAAGGGACTCCTTCACGAGAGCCAGAATGGGTACCGGCCAGGCAGAGGCTGCATTGATCATGTCTGGACATTGCATGCAGTCACATCCGGACGAATGCGTGCAGGACTCCGGACGTACGCACTGTTTGTAGATGTGGTCAAAGCTTTCCCATCAGTCTGGCGGGACGGGCTCTGGTACAAGCTCTGGGAGATGGGCATTAGGGGTAAGATGTTTAGGGTTCTTGTACATCTATACGATAGCCTCTCTAGATGTGCCTTGCATAATGGAGAGTCATCAGAATACTTTTCTAGCGATTTAGGCTTAGCGGAAGGGGACCCGCTATCACCACTGTTGTATACTTTGTTCATCAACGGTCTCCTAAAAGAGATATGGGAAAAGCACCCGGGGGTTCCCCTACCAAAAGAGGTAGATAATAGTGGTAGTGGGGAACAGGGCATAGGAAGGGCTGATGAGAGTAACATTGAAGGTAGATCAAAGTTGGTAGCACTAATGCTCTCTGACGACCTTGTAGGGCTTGCAGAATCGCAGGAAGAGCTTCAGAAGATGGCTGACACGATTCATGCCTACAGTCGTAAGTGGCGTTTTAAGCTGAGCCCAACTAAAAGTGCTGTTGTTGTGTTTGGTCCTTTGCCCCCCAATAAAGAGTCCCCAAAGGTAAGTTTTAGCAGTGAGAATTTGCCAGTACTAGATGCATATACATACTTGGGGATTGTTTTCACTAGTGATTGCAAATGGGACGCTCACATTGCAGGTATGATTGAAAAAGCTACAGCCTCCATTAATGCATTGCAAACATTCTTCCAGAATCGTCATGTAAGCTTTGAGGTTAAGAGAGCCATGCTGCTGGCTTTGATAAGACCAAGGGTTGAGTATGGTTCTGAGGTATGGTGGGCATCATCCCAGCAGACAAATACCATAGAGTCTAAGATCCAAATAGAGGTTTTGAAGAGATCACTGCATTGCAAGCCAAACATCTGCCATGAGGTATTGAGGGCAGAAGCTGGTGTTAGACCTCTATCTAGCTGGTTGGACCAGAGGAAGGTTGAATGGTGGTTCAAATTACAGCAAAAGGATACTACTAGCTTTAGCAGGCAGGCACTTGAAGCATCTTGGCCAAGCCACAGGAATTATACTTCTTGGCAGAAGAGGTTCAATAAACTCAGGGCTGAACTAGGCATGCAGGAGGAAACCTTACAAGCAAGAGTGAGAGAGGGACACCTACCTAGCTTCAGGGCATATGTCAGGTGGAGTATATATGAAAGAGACAGGGCTGTTCAGGAGGAGGGTGCTAGGAATAAATCTACTTTAGCGACATATATGCAGCATTACAATGACGATATCAATTATTTCAAGCCGCAGCCATATCTGTGCACAGGCCCTCTGAGCAAAGGCATGGAACTCATTATGCAGCTGCGTGCAGGTATTCTTCCTCTCAACGTTATGACAGCAAAATTCGGTAGGCAGAGCGCTAGCAGGCAAAGTGCACGTAGGGAGTGCTGCAAGTCCTGTGATCTTGGCCCTGAATTGGGAGGTGAAGTTGAGTCTCCTGAACACTTCTTGTTTGACTGTCCTGTTTACCAGGCACACAGGCAAAAGCTGTGGGAGAAGCTGACTTCTGACCCTGATGTTGCTGCAAAATGTCAGATATTGGATGGCAAATCTGATGAGGAGAAGCTGCATAGCATGCTTAATGAAGAGTTCTGGGGTGTAGACGTCGATGAGGAGTCTGGCTTAGTATATGGCCCTTTCAAGCATGCATTTAAGTGTATAGCTAAATATGTTGCAGCTGCTTGGAAGATTAGGAATGCTTATGCTCACCCTTCTGATGTGGCGTGAGGTCCAACCAATGGGGTTTGTTACCAACTATTGCTTGCACCCGGGCTTACAAGCCCTCCTTGCTTTCTCAAGTAGGAGGGAGGCTCTTACCCCCATTGGGGCAGTGGAGGTTTTGGGTGATTTTGACCTAGCTGCTGGACCTCATGTTTAGGCATGCATATATTGTCATACATGTCGAAGTTTACCCGTATTCTGTTCCACCTCGCTGCTCTTTGTGACAGCTTGAGGTGCGGGGCCTATGGCACTTATTGCTATGGCATATCATGAAATGTAATAATAATATAGTATAGTATAGTATGCAAGGTCCTTTCTTATAATGGAAGCTGGACATTTGAATTGTCTGACTCGTCCAGTCAGGCGCTGACATCAGTCAGACATGTACAACCAGTGCCAGAGCCGCCGGCAAGACGGCCTTTCGCCGGCGGGTGGGTGCTCCTCGCCGGCAGTGTGACATACACGCCCCTGCCGGGCGTGCCAACCTTGGATACATTGGACTGGCCGTATAAGACCGGCGGTATAATAATGATTGTTGACTCATAGTGTACATACCCTTGTCAAATGGCTATTTGTTGATCTCTGACTGATATCTCACTATCATATCATATTGCCTTATGATATGGCCACTCACACTGGGCTGGGGTCGATTGGCCATATCATACCCTAACATGATTCTGGTGTCTTCATTGGCATCAGCTGCAGCTGTCACCAGCCTTGGCCTCAATCTGCATGCATCATTCTCTTTTAACTATTACTGGTGAAACCCTCCTTCACCTGCAGCTCGTCCCTTGCTAGTGGCCACCTCTGTTAAGGGGGGCTGTGGGTGCTTGCGGCAGTGCTGGTCATGTTACCTGCCTGCCAGTTGTACTTTGGGTGGCCCCAAACTTGGGTTATGTGGTGCCCACTGCCTAGGCTTGGCAGGTGCTGGTGGTTGTAGCTCTCCAGCATTTGTACTGTAAGGCACCCTCTCAGTACATCCTTGATAACATACCTAGTCCCTGCCTCCATTGTTGGTGTTGCGGCTTCTATCCTCTGTTTGGCTGTTCCGGTGGCTTATCATCCCTGGCACAATTGTTGGCAGTTGCATTATGCAGTTGGTTTTTAGTTGGGGGTGATTTGTTTTCCTAGGGTACAGGCCAAGGCCCTGCGTGGCCGGAAGTGCCTTGAATGTTGTTGTTGTTGTTGTTGTTGTTGTTGTTGTTGTTGTTGTTGTTGTTGTTGTTGTTGTTGTTGTTGTTGTTGTTGTTGTTGTTGTTGTTGTTGTTTGTTGTTGTTGTTGTTGTTGTTGTTGTTGTTGTTGTTGTTGTTGTTGACTCTGTCCAACCTCCAACCTCTGCCAGATCGGGCGCAACTGGTGTTTAACCAATGGGATGAGGGGGCCATGCTGCCCGGCAACTGTGGTGAGTGGCGGCAGGTCTCCAATCGTGGACCAACTCTCCAACTACTCTGGGTCGCAGCCATCAAAAACGGACATGCTGGCAACCTAGGTCTGGCTGATAATCCCTTGCTGCAGGGGCAAACACTCAGCGTGACCACTCAACAGGCAAGTCGGTACTCCCGTAAACTGCCCTAGATCTATGCTATAATCTGGTAGGGCGCCTGCCTTTGCCGTGACAAGGATAGGACGATGAATCTGTTCCGGCGCTTGTTTATATTCTACTGATTGAAGTGTGGCGGGTGTTGCACGGTCCGAAGGCTGTGCAGTCATCTATATACTCGCTTACATTCATAAAGCGATAGTGATGGGACCCCTTGCAGGACGCATACAGGTGATCTTGCTACGCATCAAATGTCCACAAGAATGTGCTTTACAATCAGAATCATCAAGAAGATAAGGTTGGCAAGACAAGGCCATCTCCCACTTTTACCAGCATGACATTGCAGAGCACCAACATAACATAACATAACAAACATAACATAACAAACATTTAAGGTGTGGCAACCGCCAAGGGCTGCTAGGTCGAACCGACCAAACACACCATCGGATGGATCCAAAACACAATGGGTTCCATACCACCAAGCAAATGGAGACAACAACCCACTTCAAGGCAAGCAAATGAGCAGCTACCAAACATCCAATTCCACAGCAGATACCAGCTCATCACTGACAAGCCAAATAGATAAGCAAGTGCACCGCCAGCAGATAACCATATTTACAGCACAGCACACGCAATATGCTGCTGCATTATCAATTCCGTCAACCCTCGGAGCCAGATTTACATTAAACCTTTCAGAAAATGTTCTATCACCCAACTTGTTAGCAGCCAGAACTCATTTAACCACACTCATTAGGCACGAGGGGCAGAGCCACACTCTCTTCTCGTCTGAATAATTTTGCCGTCCAATGCAGCAGCACCAGTTTGACTGAATACAACCCAGAAGCGCCCAGGACCAGAGCCTTGTAGGACGAAGGTAAGCAAAGTCATTGTACCATAGGACAATGAGACTCCGGCTGTGGAGCCAGACAGTGGTTTGCCTGACTACAAGCACCATGACTAGCAGACATTGGAATTTACAGGCACCTTTATTTGCATGTCCACTAAAGCAAAGCATATAGAAACTAAAAAGCATATACAAAGCTATACAAAAAGCTGTACAAAAGGCTATTCAGAACATATACAAATGGTAGTGAGCAAGCAAACACAGTCTAGATTAAACAAAATTGGGTGCTTTCAACACAAACTGCAAAAGCCTGGAGCTGTTTGCATGCCTGTATGAAAAGCCAGGAATCTTTGCAATCCCTACACCACATTAAAAGCTCTCATTAGAACATGCAGAAGAACGGAGTGCACTTTTACCTATCCTCTGATGTGGGCAAGCAGCAGACAAAGGCGAGAGACCATCAGGTGGCCCCATAGCATAGGGAAAGACACGCACGACAAGCAGAACAGTGCATTGCAAAGAAGCTTCAGACCTGTCAAACAGAAGATGAAAACCATCAAAGTGCAGCACAGGCTGCTACACCACATGTAGTTGCTCAGTTGGAGAGCTCACAGTGTCTCTACACTGCATGCAAAGACATTCCGCTACACTGCTCCACAGTCAGATGCTTGTGGCACCAGTATTGCCAACCCAAAGCCACAAGAGAGAGAGAGAGAGATCTACGCGAGGAGACCGTGTATTGTTCTCCAGCGTGGGATTGTGGGAAGGGTTCCTTAGTGTAAAGATTACACGGATCCCTTACCATTACCCCCAAAGCCACAAGCAGTGACTTGAGTGTAGCCTGTGGTCCGCAGGACACTCTGTAGGTGCCAGAGTCGGGCTGGATGATCAAGTCCGCCAATGGTCCAGCGTCCTTTAAGCATCCTTCATCGTCTTGAGACACAGTTACCACTTGCCAATCTTCTTCAGAAACTCGCTGGTGGAGATTTCATAGGACTTGCCATCCTTGTGGCTGGTCCAACCACCATTTGGGAAGTACTTGTACCTGCGGCAGGCAGCGATTCAACCATCAGCTTGAGAACAACTCCCAACATGCATCTCCAGCAGAACTTGCTCACTCAGACAAGGGACATTAAAGAATAGGGAGCAAGCATGCAGCCAGGGGTGTGTCGACAGGTGTGTAAAGGGCTTCATTGAGCGCACAGTCACCATGCTCTGTGGCAAGTCTGTGCGAAGACTGGCATACATGTATTCCTGTGAAATTGGAACACCTGCTGGATTACGCTGCTTCTCTTTGAAATGCGTGCCAAGCGAGGGTGGCAATGCCTGACCCAGACTGCATCTGCAGAATGCATCAAATTGATGACTTGGAGTGGTGGGAAGCATGCACTTCGACTCAGGCACATGTCCCACAGTGCATTTGCTCTATATGAGACAAATAATTCACGATCGAGAGAAGAATGGCTCTGGCGTCTAACTATAGCTGCTATCTCGAGCAATATTGACACAGTGATTTTGCTGAAGTGAGATGCCAATGCAGGCGTAATGGGCCTCTCTGTCAGATCTGCTGGATGAGCTGTACGCGAAAGTCAAAACCTTTTTGGCCTACTGGTTCATTACCAACTCATAACAACCACATCTCATCAGCCAACATTGCTGACGCCAAAACAGGTCAGCAAAATGGGTTACCCCAAACAAACAAACGGCTCTGAGCCCCTCCGGGACGATTCTGCCACCAGTCAAGACCCTCCAGCCATGGTTGACGCCAGCACTACACTGGATGACCTGGAAACGCAATTAGCCACTGCCCTACCAACAGCCCCACCCCTCCGGTACAATTGGAAAAACTATGTCTACACAGTTGGTAGCTACAAGCAAACAAGCCACAAAGCATCACCAATAGATGCAGAGTGTGATGCCCCAGGCATAGGGGCAGGAGTGTACTTCCCCCCACAAGCAGCCAATGAGGACGATGAACGTGGGGTTCCAATTGTCCCTGCAGGCGACAGCCATCCCCAGAACACCATAAACAGAGCAGAACTGGTTGGTATCCTTGCTGCGCTGAGGCATGGAGCCCACATGATAGCCACCGACAGCCTCAGCTCAATGTACCAAATCAAAAAGATGCTGAGACGCCCACAAGATCTCCTAAATCACCAGCACTGTGAGCTAATTAAAGAGATAGTAACCGAGATCGTCAACAGGGGACTGAGGACAACCCTTCACAAGGTCAAGGGCCATGCTTCCATAATCGGTAATGAAAAAGCGGACGCAATCGCTAAGGCGGCTGCGACAGCGGACACCTCTGACTATGAGGAATGTGAGAAGTACGAAAGTCCTAGTAACAACAGGTTGACCCAATATTGGCCGCACAAGACCCAATGGAACAATCGTTGGTCACGGACCAATGGGCAGCGCACGTTGATTGACCGTTTCAAGCGGGTGAACCCTTTGACAGACCTTCACGACTCGGTACGTCATTACTGCCACCAAAAGAGTCGCTTTGGGATGGCAAACAGAGCTACCTGTTATTTCGAGGCTTTTAAAAGGATTGAGGAAAGACTGGACCTGCCTGCTAGCAACGAGTACATGACCTTGGGAAAAATCAAGTATGCAGAACGAAAAACCGCTTTGCGCTACCGGTACGGGACCATGTGGACAAGGAAGATGGCCTATAGGTGTGGACATGCACCTAGTAGCAAATGCCTCCTGTGCGGTGACGAGGATGGCGGACACCACACAGCCTCAGGATGCCCAGCTTTGAAAAGAATGTACATCAACAGGCATAACAAGGTCGGCCGACTAATCATGACAAGAGTGTTAAGGGGACGCAAAGGAGCATTTGTCATTCAAATGGACCTTGGATCAACTGAAAATTGTGCAGAAGACGGCATCATGGCCCACCAGTCTAGAAACATCCCGTGGGAGCTCCTTCCAAGGGGACTAAAGGAGGCAGTGCAACAAGCACAAGGCACCACCGATAAGCGCCCTGATGGTATGCTCTACAAACCCAAGAATGGAAACAACCCAGCAGAGTACTGGATAATAGAGGTCAAGATCTGCAGGGATTCAGACCCTACAGGCCAGCAAAGCAAAGCTGATTATCAACACCAAGTACTCATTGACAAAATCAAAGACATAGACCCCACTGCCAAAGTATGGTACTATCCCTTGCTTGTCGGAGTTGCAGGCACCATATACAACAGTACCACCATGAATCTTCAAGCCCTCGGTATCAAAGGGCAAGCTCTAAAGCAATGCATTTCAGAAGTACATAACAAACAAACAAAAATTTAAGGTGCGGCAACCGCAAAGGGCTGCTAGGTTGAAACGACCAAACACACCATCGGATGGGTCCAAAAACAATGGAATCCATACCACCAAGCAAGAGGAATACCCAAGCAGACATCCAACTACGGACATACTGCAGCAGTCAAGTCCTTACACAGCATATACACAACAAAAAAAAACTGGAAAAGCCCAAAGAGCCTCAATGGCACAGGAGGAACTACAAGAAAGTAAGCTAACAAAGGCGGGTGGGCGGAAGCCCACCCGCGGATGTAACTATCCTATGGTAGGCTGGCCCAGTGTAATCCTTACACCAATGGGCCCCTCCCTTAATCTTACGCGGGAGGGCACCTCACGCCCCTCCTTGCGTAGCTCTCTCTCTCACTCATAACAACACAGCACCTCAGTTGCAGCAGAGCGCTTGCTTGCAGCTGCCCAGAAATGAGTTAGGTGGTTGTTTCTCAGCAGCTTCTAGCAGGCCTAAATGGTAAGGGATCCGTGTAATCTTTACACCAAGGAACCCTTCCCACAATCCCACGCTGGAGAACAATACACGGTCTCCTCGCGTAGATCTCTCTCTCTCTCTCTCTCTCTCTTCTAGCAGGCCTAGCAGTCCCAAACCCAGGTTGTGGTTGTCACTTCTAAATCCTCATAAAGCATGCAGTTATGCATTACTCACCAGTCAAGTGAGTCCTTGCGTTGCTGAGCCTTCCACACTGGGGGGAAGTCACCCTTGGTCTGAGAGTCCGGATAGGCCTTCTTCCATGGCTGGTAGCCACAGTCCACCTTCCTGTAGCGGATGCCAATTACTCCCCACTTCTTGTTAGCAAGCTGCAGGGAAACCGAGAACAATCAATCAGGCACGCTCAGAGCAGCAAGACCACCAATACACAATCCAAGATAGGTGAAATTGCTGGTTGAAACATTCTAGTTGCCAAAAAGCAGCATGGGAGATAGATCTGACACCAGCAAGTCTTTTAAATTGATATGTGACATGCAGCATGCATCTGGACTGCTGCATGCAAATATAATGCAGTGCAGAGCACCCAGAGAACCATCATTCTGGTGAAGGCCCCCATCTTACCGTTAGTCATGCTTTGCCAGAAGTCACGCAAGCAGGTACATAGAACCCAGGCCCTCTGTTAAAAGAGACCACTGCACAAACCTTTGCAACAACCTTTTGCAACAGCACTGCTGGTCCTTACCTTTCCAAATGCCCAGAGGCTCATGTCAAAATGTGGCATATCACCGCAGCACCAGCGCTTGTTGCTGTAGTAGTTGTTGGGGTAGTGACAAGGGCAGGTATCAGTGATCTGCACAACCACACTGCCACCCTTGCAGACATTGTTACGGTCCAATTGTGCCCCATAGCCATCTTTCATAGTTTGGCCTGCACATTCCACTTCAAAGCAAGCACCGCAGGAGCCTGAGTACTCAGGGTGTGTGTCTGCAAGTGCTGCAACATCCCAGCCTGTACCCCAATCAGGCCAGATGTAGTCATGGGTGCAGCTGCCATCATGTATGGACCAATACCAAGGCTCATCACCCTGCAGATTGAAGGGAGATAATCAGTCAATGGCTGGGACTGGGCAGCTGCAGAGCTCAGAGGATATACTGCAGAGGGTATCAATTGTTCTGCAGGTGCTGCAAACTGCTAGACAAGCAGGTGGGCATGCAGCAGTTGCACACGGTAATCCTGATACTTACATAAAAGGTGGCGCGACCATAGTTCCATCCCCAGTCAGCTGATGCAGGGGTAACCGCAAGCAGGAGCACGGAGGTAATGACGAGACCCACCACCACGCTGCCATTCATCACTGCCATCTTGTATAAGGGACTTGTGTTCGAACAATTGAAGCCTGCAGGGGAGACAATGGTCCAGCACATTCGTTGGAGCCACTGAGAAGTAGAGCGCAACTTTGACCCGTTCTTATGGGCATGCCCGACTGGGCGGAAGTGGGATATGCGGTTGAAGCATTAAAGCATGAAAGGCTGCTTAGGTCTGGATCACTGTCAAGCTGAAAGGTCTAAAGGCACGGTCAGTGCACAAAGACAGATTCTGCGTTTGCAGGCGCATGTTGCCAACTAAGGGCCATTAGTCTAAGCTGCTGCTGCGCATGTGGCCGAAGGCGGCAAGATGCAAAGCTGCAACTGTAGCCAAGAGCCATTCTCATACCTTCTGTGTGTAAGGGCCTTGGACCAGAACAGTTGCAGAATGGGTTGCAACTCAGAAAAGGAGCCTGGAGGGGACTCAACTAGCTAAGCGCCAGGAGCGACTTCACTCCCAAAATTGTGTCCTGCTCTGCCTATTATGGGGAAGCCACAGGCAGTCAAACTGGCGGTGAGTAGTACTAGCCTTGCTCTCACGCCTGGTGTTCAATAATCTAATAGCCATACATGGGGAGGGAAACCGTGTGGCATACTGTAGCTATTAGTCGGTGGATGACAGAAGCTGCGCCTGCGGCTGCCTCCAGCTCATACCATTATTTTCTGGAGGACGAATAGGTCGGCTGTCTGACTTTGTCACCTTGGGGCTGACCAGAACCTAGCCGTGGTCTGACACGTTTCCCACGGGGACGAGGTGGCCGGCTTTTCGCCGGCTGCGAACCACTGGGCCCCAATGAGTAGTGGTGTAACTTTGTGCAAGAATACGTTGGATTCATGCATGGGTGGCGCCGGGAGTGCCAACCTTGGATACCTTGGATGCCTTTGGCGGCTGCAGGAGACTTTGCGTGCATGAATCTGGCAGACTGCAAGGCAAGCGCAACCCCAGTGCTGACTATTACAATTATATTTGATGAACCTGGAAATACCAATAAGGAAGCACTGCTACATGGAGCAGTGCATGGAGCCAAATCTCCAGCTGCCCTGCTGCAAGTAGTGCATCAACCTATGGCTTGCTAGTCGGATGTGCTGCCCTCGTTGCATGCTTTGACCCGTTACATGCCCGTTAGTATCGTCTATAATTGGCTTGGTCGTGCACTGCACAAAATGTTGGCTATTTCAAACAATTCGAGCATGTCCTGCAAGGAGTGCAAGCGCTGTGCATGCAAAGATACCAGTTGCTGCCATCTGTTTAACAGCTACAGCAAGCATCCTACTGAGACTGGTGACCCAAATAACAAACAAACAATCAAAGCTTCAGGTGTGGCTGCACCAAGGCAGCTAGGTCGTAACGACCACACACAGTAAATCGGGGTCAGACCCATTTTTCTAATCAACTGAACAGAAAAACCACATTAATGCGGGACTAAGAATAAAGTGAGATAGGACTACACAATATGACAACAGCACCGCCAAGATGTGCGGGTTGCCAAGGGCCGTCTGGATGGACAGGTGTAGGACATGCACAATGCAGATTAGCTTGGGCACATGGCCAAGCACTGCCTTGTTGCAGCAGCTGGGGAGGCTCTGTGTTGTTGCAAGCTGTGTGGCCGACATTACGATGAATGCGTGATTGACATGCTGCAGGCGATCAGACGGTTTAGTCCAGGCCATGACTGGAGTGGGCCTTCTCTCTGCAGACAAGATCAAACAATCAAGGGCCCATTTTGAAGTCCAGATTGCCATGGGAATCTTCAGCCGTTAAAAACAGAAAGCATATCAGCTAGAAACACCATGTAAAAGATGTTTCACGCAGCGACACTTGCAAACATCATGGTGCTGCTCTGCATTGCTGACCCAACTGAGCAGTGAGAACCTCTCCCATCTCATCCAGGCAGAGAACAGTGCTAAAACCTTCTCTGCACACTCTCTGCTGACAGACGACAATACATTACATGGAAGACTATACTTGAGCAGACCCTGACCAGCCACTCTCCAAACCACTAGAGATATCAAGACCATGCTACTGGCTGAGTCTTCAATAAACCAACAGGACACAGGATGCTATGACCATGCTCAGCACTGCATTTTGCACACAGACCTACCTGCAAGCACCATCAGACATGGAGGAGCCATGACACCACATAACAAACATTTAAGGTGTGGATGAATAACCGCAGTCACAGGAAGCGAGCTAATTCCAGTAAACAATTGAATGGGCATCAGCTGCTCCCTCTTTGGCAAGCCAGATCAACCAATGCCAGCTTGGGTACACTCCCCAACTACAGAACAAGGATTATCTACAGATCAACCTGCATGGCTTCAGGACACTCCATACTTGCTGATCCACACAAGATAGCACTCATGCTATATCATAAATGTAAGAAGCTGCCTGCTTGACGGCCTAACAGTATCTTCACACTCCAATGGCACTCACTGTGTACTGCTATGGCACTCTCACTAAAGACATAGAACGCGTTCACAAGTACATTCTTCACTATCAATAAGCTCCCTCCTCCGCATCCACATTTGCTAACAAAGACATCAGGGATCATAGTACAGGAGTAGAACCTGCATCTGACTACTCAGCCTGGATGAATAATGTGGATGTAACATGGGAACATCGACACTAACATAGACCCCACTGAAAGGGTAGCGTCACCAAGAACGAATTATGTTGCATGTGCAGGTACCAGGTAACCGACACCACTACTGCCCTACTCAGATCTTAACTTTAATCAATCCACGCCTTGAGATTAGTCCTACAGCTAAACAGCAGTACAGTTCACTTATCACCCGGGATCACTTCCATCTGGAATGCTGATCAGAGCAAGACAGAGCAGCCTTGGCCCTGCGCTGTACTCGGCAGTGGAGCAGATGTAACCCCAGTAGCACATCGTCGACCGTTTCTTCTTCTGTTTCGGGAGAACGGTCGTTTACGTGGCATCCAACCTTGGCTACATGCACCACTTGTATTGAGAAGACCTTGGACATTGTGGCAATAAGGGTCCCACTCATAGACCATGTAGCTCCTCAGCTGTTGTCAGGACCATGATTGGACCACAATAAGCAGGACTGTGTCTGGCATGGCTCCAGCATATTTCAGTACTTGCCGATCTTCTTTAGGAACTCGCTGGTGGATGTCTCATAGGACTTGCCATCTCTGGGATCAGTTAGGCCACCATTTGGGAAATACTTGTACCTGTAAAATGAGCAACACCAGTTCCATCCTTTCAGCACCAAAGCAACCGATGGACAAGATGTAGCGACAGAGACGCCACTGGACTGCTGCACGTGCACAATAAGCTCAGCTCAGCCTGCAGGCCATGCAGCAGCAGCTATGGAACTGTTAGGCACCACGGCTTTACATATAATTGTCTCCCAGAGCAGACGGCAGTTCTGCCTGCTTTGGGTTCACAACATGCAAAAGGCAAGGATAGCCATGATGCCTGCACCAGCAACTTGCGGCTCGGCTGATAGCAGTCCATACCAGGCAGTCACAAGTGGCACTCCCATGTTTTGCTATGGAAAGATAGACCGGACAGGGAGCAGCAGCTGCAGCTCTTATGCTCAGAACTTGCAGGACCATAGACTGAACAGGCTGTCATATGCAAAACTGCTTAGCTGCAGTTATCCTTATAGAAGACTTCAGGACTCACCAGTCAAGGCTGTCCTTGCGGTCCTTGGCCTTCTCCAGGACAGGGAAGTCGCCCTTGGTGGGGGAGCCGCTGTAAGCCCATTGGTCAGGCTGATACCCACAGTCCACCTTCCTGTAGCGGATGCCAATCACTCCCCACTTCTTGTCAGCGAGCTGCAGACAGAAGCAAGTGCTTGTTAGGGCATTCATAAATGATTAAACTGAAACAATCCTGGAGCCCATGGCGTGGAAGCTTGGCTTCCGCTATGCCTTGACAGTGGTGTGTGCAGCACCTCCATGCTGTCGGGGGCTTGTCCAAGAGCTGCAGGTGTACCATTACTAAACAATTACCTCCAGCAGACAGAGGGCATCCGCCAATGGTAAAGCAGGACACAAGCATGTGCAGAACCAAGCAGAGGTCCAACTGGTAACTTTCCTCACTCACTGCTGGCTGTGGTGCTCTGTCGTTTTCCCCAGGCTGCAGTACTTGCCACTGTCATGTACATGTCACCCCAGGGACCTCTGCTCCTGCCAGGTCTCAACTAGCTGTTCCAAGCACGTATCCCTTACATGTGCAGCATGGCTGAAGACATACCTAACTTGTGCGTTGTCAGGCAATGCCGGAGGGTGCTTACCTTCTCAAAAGCCCAGACGCTCACGTCAAAATGTGGCATGTCACCGCAGCACCAGCGCTTGTTGCTGTAGTAGTTGTTGGGGTAACTGCAGGGGCAGGTGTCAGTGATCTTGACCACCACACTGCCATCCTTGCAGACACCATTGCGGTCTAGGTCAACTCCATAGCCATCCTTCATGCTCTTGCTGCTGCACTGGATCTCATAGCAAGCACCACAGGAGCCACTGAAGTCAGAATGGGTGTCTGCAAGTGCAGCCACATCCCAGCCTGTGCTTTGATCTGGCCAGATGTAGTCGTGGGTGCAGCTGCCATCATGTATGGACCAATACCAAGGCTCATCTCCCTGCAGATCAAAGGGGGTCCAGTCAGTTGTGATCTGCTGCAACCTCGGCGGGAAGCTATGCGGACATGTGAGTGTTAGAACTCACATAGTAGGTGGCCCTGCCCTCTGTCCACGCTCCTGCAGGAACACTGAGCAACAACACCGCTGCAAACGTGACTGACACTGTAACAAAGAGCGAGCTCTGCACCATCTTGGTTTGTAGACTTGTCGTGCACGTGGATTGGGCCCTCGCTTGCGCGTGAATAGTGTATCAAGCTCCAAGGGAGAGTACAAGGTCGCTTGAAGAGGCATAGGCTACGAGTATGGGATGGACAGCCCTACGCCAACTATATAGTGCATATGAACCGAGCCAGACTCAGGCCAGGAGCGAGCTGTTTGGTAGGAGGTGAGGCTCTTCGCTCAGACCGACTGACCATACAATTCAAACTGAGGTCTCATGTTTTAGGCCCAGTCTGACCCGCCAACCTCCCTGAGTACTGAAAGTCTGACTAATGGGACACCCGCCGGGCCGGCCAGTCCAATGAGACGGCCGAACAGCGTGGCTGGCCTTTGCAACCTTGAGTCATCCAGCAGCCGGGCCCTCATTGAGATCATTGCTGGTGGAGATGTTGGTAGGAGGTGCTTGGGCCTTGGAACGAACCTGGAGTTACTACTGCAAGGCTTGCTTGGGTTTGTACTGAATGGTCTCGAGGTGCCAGATTTGTTTGAGGCACTTCACATCGGTGATGCGCAGGCTGTTACAGTCCCTGGTCCCACACTAAGATGTCTGCTATGCTGGGCAATGCTGGACCAGGGACAAGAGCAATTGCAAGAATGGCTTGCTGACCACGTTGCTGACCCATTGAGAGCACCCATTTGAGCCGCAAGTCCGGGGGAGGGTCAAAAAAGACAGTAGACTGAATGGTTTCATGGCCTCAGTGCCACGGTCCTTAGCAAGCTGCATCAAGAACGTACCAGCATAGGCATCACTGACTGGCTGACTGGCCCATGCGGGGAACTTCATCCTCACTCTCCTCTGGAAGCTGATCATCTCAAGAAGTCCAGTCACAACAACGACATTGCAGTCTCAATACAGGCGATTCTAGCTGCTTTGCAAAGCTGTCAGGGCCATGGTACTGCGGGGTCATGACCGATTGATATGTTGGTTCTCAGGGTCGAGTGTATGTCATACTCCATTTAGCACAGCCGACCAAGCAGCTGTTTGGCAGTCATGGACAGTACCCCAGCGAGTGCTCACTATGTTCACTGCTTACAACAGGAAATGGCTAGTATGAGCATCAAGCAAGTGCAAATGAGCGGCCAGCAAGAGCTTACAGAGCTGGAACATGAGCTGCAAGCAAGCAGTGCAAGCAGCTCACGGCATGCTTACTTGCTCACAAGCTCACTCAGCTCACTTACTCACAAGCTCACAGGTGCTCACTGCATGCTTACTTGCTCCCAAGCTCACTCACCTTACTTACTCACAAGCTCACAGGCGCTCACTGCATGCTTACTTGCTCACAAGCTCACTGACCTTGCTTACTCACAAGCTCACACATGCTTACTTGCTCACAAGCTCACTGACCTTGCTTACTCACAAGCTCACAAGTACTCACTGCATGCTTACTTGCTCACAAGCTCACTCACCTTACTTACTCACAAGCTCACACGTGCTCACTGCATGCTTACTTGCTCACAAGCTCACTCACCTTGCTTACTCACAAGCTCACATATGCTCACTGCATGCTTACTTGCTCACAAGCTCACCCACCTTACTTACTCACAAGCTCACTGATGCTCACTGCATGTTTACTACATGCTTGCTTGCTCACAAGCTCACTCACCTTACTTACTCACAAGCTCACTGGTGCTCACAGCATGCTTACTGACGCTTACTTGCTCACAATCTCACTCACCCTACTTACTCACAAGCTCACTGATGCTCACTGCATGCTTACTTGCTCACTCACCTTCCTTACTCACAAGCTCGCTGGTGCTCACTGCAAGCTTACTTGCTTACAAGCTCAACTTCACCTCACAAGCTTACTTGCTCACCCACTTCGCGTGAGGGGAGGGGGCAACCGGGGGGGGGGGGGGGAGGGGGGAGCAGAGTAACCGAAACAACTGTGAGCAAGTGAGCACAGTGAGCATTGAGTGAGCATGCAGTATGTAGTGAGCTCACCAATAGCTCAGTGAGCGCTTACTCACTCATTGTCCAACCCTCCTGTTTGGCTGAGAGTCTGCATTGTTCCCCACTGATGCAGGCTTGTTTGAGCTGTGACGCCTCAATTGAGCTTGGTTCGAAATCTTTTGGTTGCATCAATCAGACCGAGTTCCAGTCCTATGGTAAAGTATACCATGAAGGTCTGCGACAGTTTGCAGACCACTACCTTCCCTCCGCTCCAAGGACCTGCCTGGCTGTTACTCAACTTTGTGTGCGTTGCCAATCTGCTGTTGGGTTGGGGTGCAGCATTGCTGCAAAGCAGATTATTTGCATTGTACCACGATTGGCCGCCTGTGCGAGAGAGAGAGAGAACTACACACTTTGGGATGTGACAACTGCCCCACATCCTAGGCACTAGAATACAGAAGACAGCGTACCCAAAGGGTGGGGTTGAGGGAAGGACCCCGAGGTATGTAAAACATACGGCGTCCCTACCATTGCATGCACACCATGTACCACAGACTAAGTGCGGCCAAATGCTACATACATGCTTTGTGGGCATTCCACCCACCCACCATGGGGTTGCGCCATGTGCAGACACCACTAGGTAACTAGTAGGGCACATTCCACCCCCCTCCTGAAAAACAGCTTGCGCCCCGTAAGTGCGCGGTGTCTGGGTGCTGCTCCCAATATAAGCCAACATCGGTGCCATCTGGTGCGGGGACATCCCCCACAGTCCACCATTTGCAATTGTGCATTATGATGCAATAATGGTGCGAAATACCATGTAGAGTCAATGCGGGGACAACCCCCTCAGGCCATTGACACATATTATGTGAGCACAAGGGGAAACACTTGTCCTGATATAAAACCCCACTAAATTCCACCAGGAGCCGTCTACCTACAGATCTCTGTACGTGGGGATGCACTGCATGCACACTTCCATGCCTACCCCTTGCCATCCAAACATGTGCACTGTTGTGTACTATTGATGCAAGCTAAAGAGCCTAAGCCATCTAGCGATATGCTGCAGGACATTTATACCCTTTCCTGATCGGGTTTGCCCACCCTGGGCCAGGGCGAATGTCTTCCGCATTCTCAACGCACTTGTTTGCGGTGTAGCTCCACAGTAGTTGATGATGAGGCACATTGTTTGTTCGTGTGTGAACACCCCACGATTGTTGAGGCTAGAGATTTGTTTCTGGCAGCTGTGGTTCCCCCCGTGGCCGCGTTGTCCTCGCTCCGGTATGCTGATTTCTGGGCACTGTCAGCCACTGGCTGTGTCCCTCTCTCGGCCTTGGTCAAGTATGTGGCCGTGTGTGTTCGTGTCTGTTGGTACTGCCATCAGTCAGGTGGTACTGATGTGGTGGATTTACCGGATATCTTGCTCCCGGCAGGTCAATATTTGGATATGTTTGATTCGGAGTCGGAGACAGATGTTCCTAGTGATTCGTCTGATGAGGAACTGGTTGAAGTCTAAATAGCTACATGTTTGGGTATTAGCCTTGGTTGGTATGCTGGACGTCTTGGGTGGTACATATGCGGTGGACTTACTGGACCTCCTGCTTGGTTGGTGCTCTGGATTGTGTTTGATTTGGACACACCCATCAGTCTCCTGCTGGTGCTTTGTTTGCTGGTGCTACTATTTGCCGTGTCCGTAGTTGGATGTCTGCTTGGGTATTCCTCTTGCTTGGTGGTATGGATTCCATTGTTTTTGGACCCATCCGCTGGTGCGTTTGGTCGTTTCGACTTAGCAACCCTTTGCGGTTGCCGCACCTTAAATTTTTGTTTGTTTGTTTGATAGAGCAGCACATTCTGCCTAACTGCTGGTCTGCTGGTATGGGCTTCCAGCTCAGCCCAAATGCTGCAATATGCTGTCACATCCTAATCTCTTCCACTGCTCCAACTGTCATCTTCGCTGCTACCATTACAGTTGGTTGCAAAAGTTTTGGCCGGAACATAAGGCTGGGGTTTAAGCAGCAGCAGCAAGACCTGATTTACAACCATTTATGTTTAAGAAAGTAAACAGGCAGAGCATCAATGTGCTGCAGTTAGTATGCCCAAGTGGTACCACAAGTAGCCTCGCACGCGAGACGTCCCGAGTTCGAGCCCCGGGCGTGCCCTATAAATATACTATATAAAAGCCAGCCAGCCAGCCTTAGCCTTAGCCGCAGACGCAGACCAGCAAGCCTCCCCCCTGTTCCTATAGCCCTCCTGCTTTTTTTAACCTGGCTCTCCCCTTCCACCTCTGCCCCTCCTGTGGTTGCCAGCCCCACACCCCATCTGCTCCCCTCCCACAGCCCTCTCAGCTCAGCCTTGCACTTGCCCCAACTTCTCGCATGCCCTGCCTACCCCCACCTGCCCTGCCATTGAACTGGTATAGCCCCTGCACCTGCTTCACACCTGGTCTATATGCTACTGCCCCTAAACAGTAAAGAAAGGGCACCTGTGCCTGCTGGCAGTTCTCAGCATTTACCCCCTTAAAAAGCAGCAAAAATGCCTCCGCTGTCTCCCTTGCAAGACCCCTGCTTTTCTCAGCAGCCAAGCAACACAGAGCAACAGAGATGCTGACCGCACCCATTGGTGACAACCTGGACCTCATACAGAAGCTGCATGTGCAAGAGAGCAATGAACGGCCATGCCATTTCACAGAAGCAGACCATTTCCTAACAAAATCTGAGTTTTGGGCCAAAACTTTTGCAACCAACTGTACGTTGCTTGAATTTGCTGAGTCTGCTGCTTTGATGTTCCCACCAGACGGTATGCCACACCGCTACGAGCTGAGCTCCTGGTGCCATTTACTGCTGGCATGGCTTGTGCTGGTACTCCAGCACCTGCCAATGCTCTACACTTCTTCTGAAGGGCCTCTTTGCCACTGGACTGGCTCGGGCAACCGACGCTCTGACCCCAGATGCCCCAAACTTTAGCGTCCACCAAGACCCATATCATTGACAAGCTCCCCAGGCATTGAAGCACGGAGAATCATATGTGTCCCCATATGCGTTCCACAGCGGTTCCGCAAAAGCTTGCAGAGGCCGCTTAGGGTAGGAGATGAAGGGCTGCGATGTCTACTCGCCGACCCCAAACTGTTTGGAGAAGGCAGAAGCTGATATTGTGCATCATCGTACGCACATGAAGTCATCTGCACTTCCCAAGGCGTCCACTTCCGTGTCGGCCCGCGATGCGGCGCAGGTGAAGACATGCGCTAACGAGATGTCATATGTGCTAGAGTTTAAAGCCTTCTAGAGGGCGCCGCCTGTGCCAGCTAATCAGCCACATTCAGTGCTGTGTGTGTGATGGCTGCAGTGTTTTGTAAAGCCATATTTCTGCCTAAGGAGTGTGGCTCTTCAGCCTGACGGCCCCACACTGGAGGCTTGGCCACGATACTCTGCCAGCATGGGTTTTGTCTGGGCCTAACAGCAGGCTCGTCGGTGAAAAGCTGACGCAACCCTTGCTTTTCATTGGCTGGTACTGCGGGCACCTATCTTGCTGTTGCTGGGTTAGGCTGACGGGCATGGACTCAAACAAACCTCGCCAGGTGTAAAAGCTGCTGCTAAACGCACTTAGCGGCTGCTGCTACCGTGACTGCTGGTGCGGTTGCTCAAGCCTGTAAAAGCAGTTGCAGAGCTGGTTTGATATTGTGCTGCTGCTGCTGACTCCCAGGGGCTGGGAGAAGAAGAGCCAAGGCTGAAGGGAGCAAAGATAAGCCTGACATTGAGCTGCATCAAATTGTGACAAGGTATATGTAAGGAACACGAGTACCTTAGCACGTGCGCTGCAAGCATGATATGCTTTGCGGGCCTAGTCTGATGCTTGGCTGTCACTCATGCGATGGCATGTGGTGTCAACATGCTCTAGACTAGTGTGCATAGTCACGCGCCTTGTAGATCACAAGGGCCTGACTGAGGTGTGAATCACCTAGCGGCAGATATGCCGTGCCAGTCATGAATGACTGGACTCCAGCGAGGCTGGAGTGAGGGCCAGGTGTGTGAGTCACACCTGGGCAGTTAGGAACTACGGTGCCCTGATTCCACGATGTGGATACGTAGTGCAGCCTGTAGCCTAGATAAGGCTAGACAGGTCCGGGCCCATTAACCAATTTTCCCTCACTTGTCTAAGTGAGGTAGTATCATTACAGTGGTTTCGGAGCTTTCGGTTCCGACCTATACACGCATCCAGGGTGTTGCATAATGAATGTGCCAGCTAGCCTTAGCTCCCATGGTTCCAGTCTTTATTCTCATGAGTGGCAGTCAGGTGGCTTTGGTGAGGCTCCCTCTCTAGTACAGCAGCATGTGGGGGCCTGGCTGCTTGGGTGTTGTTTGCACATGTTTGTTTGGAGTGCAAGATGGGCACCTGTGCACTTCACCTAGTTGCTGTGCCAACCAAACCCTGGGTGTTTTGCTACATCCCACTGTGGTGCTTAAACCCTGGATTGCAGTGGCAAGGGGATAAGGCTGCAGCGGAGGCAAGTCTTGTTTCATTACATGCTGTGGGGTTGAGGCATGCTGATAGGCTGCTCCATTCTAGGTCTCTTTTGTACCAAATGCTTTCGGCGTGACCCCTTTGTCACAGCAATTTTTTCCAGCCTGTCTTGACAATGTGGAGTATGGTGCTGGAAACATATTGTGCAGTGGTGCAGGCTGTGATGAATGCACTGGTGTGGTCAGCTGTTGCAGGGCCAAGCTTGGGTGCTTGGGGTTTAAGCATTCTCACAAGTGCTTTTTTTGCACCATCACCCTATGGCTTGACCCCAACTTTCAGCTCCTGTCCTAGTTAAGAGGGCACTCCCTTCAGGGCAGGGCCCATCCTTGGTGCAGGCCCTTGCATGCTTGTTAACACCCACTGGTCCCTATGGGCATTGCTTTGCTGGGTGGCTGCTACCTGCCCTTCGAAGTTGGCCCCTTTGGGGATGGTTGATGGAGCATAAGTCCTAGCTCACTTGTCTGATTGCCTTCAAACCACTTGCAGCTGGTGGGCAAGGGTCCCAGCACACATCATAAGCCCCGGGACTTATACACATTTTTCGGAAATTTTCAGGCCCAAATTCGCACGTTTGCCTCCTCAAAATGGGCATTTTCAGCGCAGCCCATGATCAACTTTTCACCAAGTCAGAATTGGCCATACACTCCTTGAGAGCAAAACATAGCAAATCATCAGACAAATGCATAGCCGTAACCGCCGTGCAAATTGGGCATGCATGTGCTGTGCCATGATGGGCGGGTCACCCCGAAAAGTTACACCTCCGGCCTCTCACTTGTCGAGTCAGCCGAGGCACCCCGCCACCGGCACGTTCATTCCGCAACACCCTGTGAAAGCAACTTTGAAGCCTATTCAACGCCGGCTCAAGGCAGCAATTGATACAGACTTGCTCTCATTCTACACAACTTTGCAAGCCACATTGACCAGCTGTGCCACTTACGACACGGACGGTCCCTTGGCCTTCGCACGTGAAACCTGCCTACTTCCGAAATGGCCAGGTTGACGCTGCAAGATAAAGTACATTTGGTTAATACTTACAATGCTTGTCAGAGCATCTCAGAGACTGCTGTACAGTGTGGAGTGTGCCGTGCGACAGCACGCCGGTGCATCAACCGGTGGCAAAACGAACAGAGTTTAGAAAACAAGCCAGGGACAGGCAGGAAAACCATACTTTCAGAGGCAGCTGCGCTTCATGCTTCGAATCTTTTAGATGAGGGCCAGCAAGGAGGTGCTCAGCAGGTGGCCAAGCAGCTGCTGGCGGAGGGGCTTGTGCCGCGGCTTGTGCATAAGTCCACTGTAATTCGTGCAGCAAGGAAAGCAGCCGAAAGTGAGGGGTGCAAGATGGTGGTCTCCAAGCGGCGTCCTCCGAAGGAGCTAACCAAGGATACCAAGAAGAAGCGCCTGCAGTTTGCTAAGGAAAACAGCAAGACCTCTTGGGGCCATGTCCTCTTCACAGACAGGAAGAAGTTCTACTTTCGGTATCCTGGTTCCAGCGTTCAGCCCTGCAGGTGGCAGAAAGTTGGCCCAAACAGGCCAAAAAAACATGGGGCCTACCAGCCAAACAAGCCCCAGTGCCTCAATGTGTATGGTGGAATCACCAAGCATGGTGTTACTCCCTTGCATCAAGTTGCTGGCAGCAGCAAGAGCAAGCCCTCCTTTAAGAATAAGAAGGGTGAGCCAGCCAGGAACATATGTGCAGCACAGTACAATAGTGTGCTAAGGGAGACCCTATTGCCTGGGGGTCAGCGGTTGTTTAGTAACCAAGGAATCAGTTGCTGGACTCTGCAGCAAGATGGTGATCCAGCACATGTGGATGCTCCAAGTGTGGTGGAAGAGTGGAGCAAGAAGAACAAGTCCAATGCAAGACTGCTGCCAAATTGGCCTCCCAACTCACCAGATCTCAATCTTATTGAGAATGTCTGGGGTTACGTGCAAGCGTGAGTTGATGCATTGGGTTGCCAGTCCTTTGAGGAGTTCAAGGAAGCTGTGCACAAGCAGTTCCAGGCAGTCCCCTCCTCAATGCTAACACATCTGTTCAATAGCATGAAGGGCAGGATTGCCTGTGTGGTAGATAAGCAAGGGGATAAGACAGGGTACTAGGTATGGAGCATTCAAAACCTCCTGTCACAGGGTGTTGCATAATGAATGTGCCAGCTAGCCTTAGCTCCCATGGTTCCAGTCTTTATTCTCATGAGTGGCAGTCAGGTGGCTTTGGTGAGGCTCCCTCTCTAGTACAGCAGCATGTGGGGGCCTGGCTGCTTGGGTGTTGTTTGCACATGTTTGTTTGGAGTGCAAGATGGGCACCTGTGCACTTCACCTAGTTGCTGTGCCAACCAAACCCTGGGTGTTTTGCTACATCCCACTGTGGTGCTTAAACCCTGGATTGCAGTGGCAAGGGGATAAGGCTGCAGCGGAGGCAAGTCTTGTTTCATTACATGCTGTGGGGTTGAGGCATGCTGATAGGCTGCTCCATTCTAGGTCTCTTTTGTACCAAATGCTTTCGGCGTGACCCCTTTGTCACAGCAATTTTTTCCAGCCTGTCTTGACAATGTGGAGTATGGTGCTGGAAACATATTGTGCAGTGGTGCAGGCTGTGATGAATGCACTGGTGTGGTCAGCTGTTGCAGGGCCAAGCTTGGGTGCTTGGGGTTTAAGCATTCTCACAAGTGCTTTTTTTGCACCATCACCCTATGGCTTGACCCCAACTTTCAGCTCCTGTCCTAGTTAAGAGGGCACTCCCTTCAGGGCAGGGCCCATCCTTGGTGCAGGCCCTTGCATGCTTGTTAACACCCACTGGTCCCTATGGGCATTGCTTTGCTGGGTGGCGGCTACCTGCCCTTCGAAGTTGGCCCCTTTGGGGATGGTTGATGGAGCATAAGTCCTAGCTCACTTGTCTGATTGCCTTCAAACCACTTGCAGCTGGTGGGCAAGGGTCCCAGCACACATCATAAGCCCAGGGACTTATACACATTTTTCGGAAATTTTCAGGCCCAAATTCGCACGTTTGCCTCCTCAAAATGGGCATTTTCAGCGCAGCCCATGATCAACTTTTCACCAAGTCAGAATTGGCCATACACTCCTTGAGAGCAAAACATAGCAAATCATCAGACAAATGCATAGCCGTAACCGCCGTGCAAATTGGGCATGCATGTGCTGTGCCATGATGGGCGGGTCACCCCGAAAAGTTACACCTCCGGCCTCTCACTTGTCGAGTCAGCCGAGGCACCCCGCCACCGGCACGTTCATTCCGCAACACCCTGTCCGCTCATGCGCTCTGCCAGATGGCATCCATAAGATCATAGAAGACCTACCAGCCCGCATTGCCCGATAGATCTGGAGAGGCTGTACGAGTGTGACATCCAGTTCGGGATTGTGGTAAACTAAGCGGTCAGGCTTTCTGAGACCTAGCCCTGATGTGATGCATTTTGGGGGGGAATCCAGTCTACGTCACACAGCTGTTAGATCTCAGCTGCTTTAGTATAACAAAGATCCTTGCGATATACCGTAGCAATTTTGCTGAACGCAGAAGCACTTCGTTGAATTGCGTCATATCCGCGTCGCGCTGAGTGAATAGCGCCGGCGATAGTCCGCTGCTTTCATGGCTAATCCTGATGACGGTGATCATGAAATGGATGAGCATGAAGATCTCGATGAGAATGAACAGGACAATGAAGCTGACGGAGAGCAGCAGGAGCAGCAACAGTGTGCTCCAGCACCCAAAAAGAAACAGAAGGGTGGCAAGAAGGGACGAGAATCAAAGAAACGCAACAGACAGTCGCGTGCAGCTAAGCTGAGAGCTCAGCGTGAGCAGCTAAGGGTTTACAATGCAGGAATTGCTGCTGCTTCTAAGTTCCCTCGTTCCTATGCGCTGAATTCTTTGCAGGACATGCACGAGTTGCGCACAGGTCACGCTGCTGAACGCACCGTTCCAAGATTGGACTTGACCAAAGTGGTAAACAAGCCCAGTAGCTTTGATGGTACTACTGGCAGCTTCCATGATTGGAAGAATGAAGTGCAGATGTATTTGAGGATTATGAATTTCTCCTCAGAGCAAGAGGCATCAATAGTGCAAGGCTACCTGCGTGGTACAGCCCTCGCATGGTGGATTCAAAAGTTAGATAACATGTCAGCGAATGGCATTCCACCCCCCGCTACATTCGATGAATTCATGCACTACCTGAATGAGCGTTTTGATCACAGAAACCCTGAATTGGCATCCCGTGATAAGCTCATGAGCCTCCGACAGAACAATCTGAGCTTGCATCAGTACCTCAGCGAGTTTGAAAGCTGCTATGCATTCATACCTAAGTGGGATGAAGCTGATAAGATCCATCGCTTCATGTTTGGGCTGAAGCCACACTACAGGTCTAAGTTCTGTGTAGACCCAGCTACCCACAGATGGTGGACAAGCTTTGACAGCTTGGTAGCATACATCTCTGCCTTTGTGTCTGATGACCCAGATATCTGTGAGGATTCACTGCAGGATATGCAGGATGACGAGACCTCCAGTGATGAGGATGCTGATAGCATCAGGCCGAGAGAGCCCCTACTCCAGCTTGCAAATGCCCATGGTGAGCCCGTGGTGAGAAGTAGGCAGATACTTGCATTTTGCAGTGCTGAGTATCCTAAACTGTGCTTGGGTTGTTATCAGCCAGGCCACAGAGTTGCTGAATGCACACATGAGGTAGCTGAAGGCAACCCTCCAGGCATGCTAGCTGCATGATGATGCAAGATTCGTTAGATGCCGTTGCATGAAAGTGCTGAATGCTATAAAGTCGCATGTGTGCATGCATGTCAGGAAGTTGGCGAGGTGCCCCAAGAGAGCTTGATGAGGCCGGACTTGTGACAGCGGTGCACATGACCATAGGTGTTGGCGTGGTGCCCCAGGTGAAGCTTGATGAGGCCGGACACTATGAAGGCAGATAGCCTTTGACGGGTCATAGGTGTTGACGAGGTGCCCCGGGGGACGCCCTGGAGCGGCCGGACACTATGAGCCAGCTCGGTCTGGAATGACCACAGAAAGTCCAAAAGAAAAGGTTTTGTAGTGTATGAGTGTTTTTCAATCCCTCTCATTCGTAGGAAGTTGGCTTTTGTGAAAGCAAAGTCCTGATGTAGGGTGATTCCCAACAATGCAGGGTCTGTTGCTTTGCACACATGCAGCTTGCCTTTGATAGCCTGGCTGATACTCAGGTGGGGAGGAGAGGCTAAACCTCGAGCGCTATGCTCCTAATGCTTCTGAGCTTCTCCTTGCTAAGTCGATTGTGCAGCTGTGCAGATGTGCACATTCTGTGAGCCCTTGTGGTGCAATGGCCAGCATAGGATGCCCCAGATTGAAAGCTTTGGTGCAAAAACTGAGAGCAATGGTATTGCCTTACCTGTGAATGGTATTAATGGTTCTACTCTCAAGTCTGCTGGGTGATGCCAGAGATGCCATGAGTTTGACCAGCAATGACCTAGATGCCAGGATGGCTGTGGCTCTGCATTTTTGGCCCCTTGCTATCATTCAGGTGGGGAGGAGTGTAAGGAACACGAGTACCTTAGCACGTGCGCTGCAAGCATGATATGCTTTGCGGGCCTAGTCTGATGCTTGGCTGTCACTCATGCGATGGCATGTGGTGTCAACATGCTCTAGACTAGTGTGCATAGTCACGCGCCTTGTAGATCACAAGGGCCTGACTGAGGTGTGAATCACCTAGCGGCAGATATGCCGTGCCAGTCATGAATGACTGGACTCCAGCGAGGCTGGAGTGAGGGCCAGGTGTGTGAGTCACACCTGGGCAGTTAGGAACTACGGTGCCCTGATTCCACGATGTGGATACGTAGTGCAGCCTGTAGCCTAGATAAGGCTAGACAGGTCCGGGCCCATTAACCAATTTTCCCTCACTTGTCTAAGTGAGGTAGTATCATTACAGTATACCATAACCATTCGGCCCTAGGTCTTACAGGGTAACTGCAGACTACCAGAGAGGCAGCAAGAGGAAGCAAAATTTTGACAATGAACCAGCAGACGGGCCAAAGGGGTAAGCTGAACAACAGCTTCCACCATGCTGACACAGCATGCCACACACTAACACATACAACTGGGGGTATACAGGACATGATTTCCTAACCTGATAACAGCAATGACTGGTTGGGATTGGCTTGCCTTCAAACAAGAAAGCAAAGTACATTGTACCATATGGCTGATGCTGCACATAAAAACCAGAATTGGCAATCTCCAACAGACTGCAGCCCATTGTGCCATATCACTTGTTTGGTGCAACATGTGCTTCATCCAACACCTCCTTAGCCCAAGCGAATGGTAGCAATGACAAGCACGAAGGCACTGATGCCTATTAGCCAAGCACACTCATACATTTCAGACATACCGGTAACTTGCAAATGACAGTTTCAACTCTAAGGATCTAAACAACAAAGCAAAATGTTACCTACTTCAAACCCGGCTGCTATACAAGAGGTCGCAATGCTAAGCAAAATTGCAGCTGCAAAAGGCAGCCGCTTACTCTCTATACCAATAAGAAAGCAAGCACACACACGAACAAGTATGTGGAATATGTACATGCGCAAAGAATCCTGCTGCAACATTACTTGGATCATCCATCCACATCCCTTTCCAGGCCATCAAGGCTATCTTGATACATAAGGGCTGTCAGCCCTCCACCGTCTGTCAGATAACTTAACCTGCAGCATCTTGATGCAGCTGTCCTTGCACAGTAATCAGACCAGCATCCTGCCTCATCCCAAAGTCAACAAAGCTATGCACCAAGAAGGAGCACTTGTGTGATTGACTATAGCAACAAAGCCATTTTGTATTTGCATAGATCCCCAAAATGCCCAGAATCTAGTCAATGTTATGTACCAACACACTAGCCAGCAATCTGTCTTGTGACTCTGCCTTGCACCGAACACAGTGACTTCCCACCCCTGGGCACCTATGGTACCCAGTGCACCACACCACCACAAGCTTTTGTGCGCTGTAACTTCGCACATGAGACACATAATGCAGCCAGATTGTAAACAATGCAGAATTGTCTGGCACATGAGGCATCAATGCACGTAACAGCAGAGCCCTTTCTGCAGAACAGCATGCGGCACGCCTGCTCTTCCGCCCTAATGCTCAGCCACTGTTCACTCACTAAGAACAAACAGCACCAAACAAAGCATGTGAACAGAACTCAGCAATGAGCCCAGGACCAGAACCAAGCAAATACTGACGACAATCACTGACATAGCAGCACCCTTATCAAGAAGCACATGCCTGAGTGTACACTTAAATGCCTGTGCCCACCCAACAGTAAGCAGAAAGTTGGGTCAAGTCAAGGCACGTAACATGATGGTCAGGGCCAAGACCAAATGCATGCCCAGCAAAGCACCTAAGTTCCGATCAAATCAGGGCGTACCATAAGCAACATACTTCAGCAGTAAATGTGATCACCGGGTAGATCGTAACCATAGCTTGGCAGCTGAGTGGCAGGACCCAGACAGTAGATCGAACTTGCAGACTTGTTGATCTGTGACAAGGCCATAGCCAGATGTGCTGTTCCACCTCAATGGTACGATAGGTAGCCTTTGATGATCACAGAGTGAGCTTGCACCATAGTTACCAAAAGGAGTCTGCCTGGATACTGGCTGTGAAGTAGGAAGTACTTCACTTCATTGAAGTGTGACATGCTTCACCACTTGCCGATCTTCTTCAAGAACTCGTTTGTGCTAATCTGGTAGGAGCTGCCATCCTTGGGGCTGGTCCACCCACCGTTGGGAAAGTACTTATACCTAAACAGCAGCAGCAGCAGCAGCAAGAGCCAATCCAATAAGAAGCTGCCAAGCAAAGGGCAGACAAATATCACTGTGGAGCTTCACTGTGCTGGTATGCTGAGGTAAACACATTACCATATGCAGGAGTACAGGTGCCCATGCCTTTTTAATGGCGCCTGATATACATACATGTATATACAGAAATAACTTACACAGCAATGCAATGATGAATGCGGAAACCCAGCTTGTAAGTACCCTTTGCTGCAATAAGCAGGAGCGATCATGCCATATTCATGGCTGCAAATGTAGGCTCACCAGTCAATGTTGTCCTTGCGCTGTTGGGCCTCCCCCTGTTGAGGAAAGATACCCTTGGTTGTCGAGTCTGCCCAAGCCCACTTGTTTGGCTGCTGACCACAGTCAACACGCCTGTAGCGGATGCCAATGACTCCCCACTTCTTGTCAGCAAGCTGCAGCAGGGGAGCACACATGTAGTAGTCATGCTGAATCAGAACTGGAATTTGGGACACAATCACGCGGGAAACTACCACAGACGTTGCCCTTTGTAAAAACTAGTTTTGCTGCAGCAGAAATCTGTTGTAAGCTGACTACATGTCTCAAAAGCTTGCATGGACTGCATGGATATTGATTGGATCCCAGACAAGCACTGTTCGCTGCTGCCTCTATCACTGCCTGGTAACATACTCAGCAGCTCTCAGGGGTGCAGGGACACTGCAGGCCCCGTGGCACACACGCAGGATTACAAGTTGCAACTTTCCGCTTATCTGAGGTCTAGGCCGCCCCTGTGTGACTGCACGATGCCCTGCCCATATGATTAACAGCTATCAAGGGCTCCTTGTCTGTTTGTATGAAGTATGAAGACCCTCATGTATGAAGACCCTCACCTTCTCAAAGGCCCAGACACTCATGTCAAAATGTGGCATATCACCGCAGCACCAGCGCTTGTTGCTGTAATAGTTGTTGGGGTAGTGACAAGGACAGGTGTCACTGATCTTGACGATGACACTGCCATCACTTCTGCAGACGCTTTTGCGGTCCAGGTAAGCTCCATAGCCATCATTCATGCCTTTGTTGCTGCACTGAACCTCAAAGCAGACCCCACAGGAGCCACTGAACTCAGGATGGGTGTCTGCAAGTGCAGCCACATCCAAGCCTGTGCTTTGGTCTGGCCAGATGTAATCATGCTTGCAGCTGCCATCATGTATGGACCAATACCAAGGCTCATCTCCTTGCACATACATGGAAGATGGTTAGGTAGCCATATAGCATACTAACTGCAACAGTAAACGGACCCATGCAACAAGAGCCACTGCTTACGTAGAAGGTAGCACGACCTTCGGTCCACTGTGCTGTGGCATTTGTGGCAAGCAACAGCACCAGCAGGCCGATGCAAGGTCTCATGATGAGGACGGTGAAAGCCATCGCCACCTTTTGATTGTTGAAAGCACACCGTTACCTGTAATAGTGAGTATTAAGGATTGGTATCCGCTCTTGCTGCTGTTAGTAGGCTTCCGCGCTTTTGCTGGAGTCTGGCATGGGACATGTACACTCCCCACGCGTGGAGAAGAAGCAGAAGTATCCCATTGTTGACGGCGTAAAAGCATAACACCAATGAAGAGAAGATACGTATGCAGTGTATCAGGCCACCACTGTACCTTGTGTAGCTCGCGACGCGTTTTGACCCTTATGCAGCAGAGAGAAGGTTGCCGGGTGGGACAGTGCTGGGGACTAGTTCTGTATTAGCAGGATAACACACAATCTCAACCCAATCAACAAGCTAGGAATGTTGTTGGTAAGTCTCCGGCGTCTTCCAGTAGGTTAGATGCTTCTTAGTTGCAATCCAGGTTGCAGCACTTTGTCTACACTGTGATCATCACGCGATCTACACACAGCTTGATTACAGGTTAGAACAAATAGGTATTGAGCACGGCATTTTATACACAAAGAGGCAGCACGCCAGGTTTCCGCAGGCAGGTGGGCAGGCAGTCAGCTGGAGAATTCAAATGGCCTGGCCCTACCCCGGGCAGACAATGTCTGACTGGTGATTTCAAGATGCGTTCTCCGTCTGACAGAAGTTTGAAGGAGCGTGCTGAGCGTGATGACCATTTGCCTACTCGGCCGGCCGGGACGAGGCTGATCGATGGCTGACTCATCCAGCAGCCGAGCCCCTGGGGAGATGCTGGAGTGATGCGTTGAGTAGTTAGTTAAAGAATGATAGACTGCGGGACGGGGACAAGATGAAGCACAAATTTGCCCACGAATATTTACCCAGCGGCTTGTTTTGACTCCTTGACTGTACAGTCCCTTCCACATGTGGAAGGGCGCTCCATCCCGAGTCCGTCCATTGGATAGATGCAGTATTAAGGTACAGAGGTGACATTAATGTATTCATGCAGTAGTCACCGACAGCACTGGAGGGGTAGTCCATACCTTCTCCACTCCTACCGTTGCTTCCAAGGTGGATTGTTCGGAAGTTGCTTGCGAGGAAGTCAATTGATCGCTCAGTACCCTGCTTTTTAAGAGCTCCGAGACACCAGTTGGTTGGGACAGGAGCAAGCAGGGTAGGAGTTTACATACACATACACCTTCCATTTCCAGCCATAGACATACCGAAGCAAGATGAGCCAGAGAGCCGCCTTACACAGACCCCATATATAAAAAAGTATCCACAAACACATCGACATGCTCACCAATAACCGAGCTCTGGGTACCGTAACCATGCAAGAATGAAAACCAAGCACAACATTGGACAGTTGTGCCCAAGCAGACAGCAAGCCACCAAGGAGCAAAGCGACCTCCCCAGGAGTCCTTTGATGCAAGCATTCATTGCCATAGCACCGTCGGCCATAACTTACAAGATGAATCACCACAGCCCTCGGACCATACGGCACCCATCTGCCATAATGCAGTGACCACATGCTGGTAAACCACCTTCTGACCGTCTTCCAGCTCAGAGACAGACCCACTATGTTCCGCCACATGTGATCACTTCCGTGGGGCCCACATTCCCTGCTGTTGCTGTGCGGGTGCTTGCTGCCCTCCTCCAAAGCCACCAAAGGCCCCTCCACCCCCACCTAGCCCCCCAAACCCTCCACCACCACCTCCAAACGCAGTCGGCTGCCCAAAGCCCGAAGAAGCTACCGGCTGCTGTGCTGGGGCTGCAAAGCCTCCTCCTTGCTGTGCTGCTGCTGCAAAGCCTCCACCCTGCTGTGCTGCCGCTGCAAAGCCCCCTCCTTGCTGTGCTGCTGCGCCAAAGGCTCCTGCCTGGTTGGAAAATCCAGCAAACGCATTGTTAGTTGCGGAAGGACTACTTGCTGAAAACGCGCCAAACCCACCTCCACCAGCAGCACCTCCAAAGCCACCCCCTCCAAAGGCAGTGCTTTGCCCAAATGCTGCTGCTGGAGCAGCAGGGGCTCCAAAGGGAGCAACTGGTGC
Organism: Pseudopediastrum boryanum; assembly: GCA_963556185.1. Classification (NCBI taxonomy): domain Eukaryota; kingdom Viridiplantae; phylum Chlorophyta; class Chlorophyceae; order Sphaeropleales; family Hydrodictyaceae; genus Pseudopediastrum; species Pseudopediastrum boryanum. The sequence goes on along the minus strand of OY744508.1, from coordinate 6,497,710 downwards.
AGATGGAGACCCGAAGGCAGCAGCACCAGGGCTAGCAGGCTGGCCAAAACCAGCAGCCTGCCCAAAAACAGACGCTTGGCTAAATGCAGGTGCTGCTGCAGGTGCTGCTGCTGCAAAGCCTCCAAAGGCACTTGAACCGAAGGGGCTTGAGCTTATTGGCTGCGCTGGAGGGGTGCCAAAAGCACCTGGTGAACCGGTAGTAGGGCTGCTGAGTGCAAAGCCCGTGGGCGTGCCAAAGCCAGAGCTGCTAGGAGTAGATGGCTGTGCAAAGGCAGCCACAGGAGCAACCGGGCTGGTGGGGGTGGATGGAGTACCAAACGGCGCTGCAGGACTAGGCAAACCAAAGCCCGAAGGAGTGCCAAATGCAGGCGCCGATGCCTGAGGAGCAGCTGCACCAGTAGCACCGAAGACGTTTGTGCTGCTGTTCCCAAAGCCCCCAGTAGCAAAGCTGAAAGCACCGGACGAAGCAGGGGTAGAAGCGGCAGCAGCAGCCATAGAGGTGGGCACAGCAAATAGATTGCCTACGGTACTGGCAGCTGGCATGCCCCCAATCACAGTAGATGATGTTGCTCCAAAGGGGCTGCTGGCAGGAGCACCTGGTGCTCCACCAAATGGACTGCTGGTAGCTGCTGCAGCGGAAGGAGCAGCTGCTGCTAAACCTGCAAAGCTAAACGCTCCACCTGATGCAGGTGGCTGGAAGGGAGCAGGAGCAGCAGGAGCTGATGTCGCAGGCAGCCCAAATGGCCCACCGAAGACAGATGGACTGCTACTGGCTGCGGCTGCTGCAGGAGCAGAGCTTGTTGCTGGACCTCCAAGCCCCAAGGTGCCGATACCGCTCCCGACAGCAGCATTTGCTGTGTTATTATCTGGCCCCAGCAGCAAGCTCATGGTGTTGAAAGCTGATGTAGCCCCTGCCGCTGTTGGACTGCTACTGGCACCAGCTGCGGCAGTTGCAGGTGCAGCTGCTGCTGGAGCAGACCCTGCAGGCATGGACCCGAACAAGCCCCCACCAGGTGTGGATACTGCTGCTGCAGTGGTGCTGTTAGCTGCGGCGAAGACATTAGCACTGCTAGAAGCTCCAAACGCGCTGCTACTAGCACTGCTGCCAGTGCCTCCAAAGAGGCTAGGGCTGCTGCTGCTGCTCCCAAAGCTCAGGCCTGTAGAAGCAGCTGCAAAGCCGAACGGACCTGAGGTTGCTGGCGCAGAGCTGCTGACACCAAAAGCAGCAGAAGAAGGGCCAAGGCCGAAAGAAGTGAAGGCAGCCTGAGCAGAAGAAGGAGCTGCTGCTGAGCTTGCTGCTGCAGGCGCAGGGGAGCTAGCAGGAGCAGCAGCAGAGGCTGCTCCTGCAGCTGTCCCTGCGGCCGCTGCTCCTGCTTTGCCAAGGGCTGCAAGGGCTTGAGAAGCCACCTGCATCTGCTTCTTGGTTGGGATGGGAGGGAAGGACGCTGAGGAGGGTTTGGCTGCAGGTTTAGCAGCAGGATTTGCAGTTGGCTGTGACGCACCTTCAGTTGAGACTCCAGCCTTGGCAGCAGCAGCAGCAGCCTGTGACGAGCTGCTAGCACCCGTGCTGGCTTGCCCAGCTGCTGCTGGTGTGCTGCTTTTAGCTGCAAAGCTCGCTCCTAGCTTCGTGGCTGCCGCAAACGCCGCAGGATCAGGTAAAGGAGGCAGCGAAGAGCTGGATTTGGCTTTCGCAGCTGCTGGAGCTGGCTTGACTGGAGCAGGTGCAGGTACGGGAGCTGGAGCAGCAGTACCCTCTATTGCTGCTGCGAAGGTGGGATTTCCCATGGTTTTAGCCAGTCTTGCAGCAGCAGCGAATGCTGCAGCTGATGGGAGATGAGGCTGACTGCTTGCCGGCTGGGCAGCAGGCTTTGGAGGAGGGGCAGGGGCACTAGCTGAAGAGCCCACAGAAGACTGCCTCGCCAGTGCCTGCAGCACATTGAACGGAGCAAAAAACATTTGAACACATGAAAGCACAAGAACACAGAATGAGCCAGTGCATGAAACCCAAATACCAAGCTCCAGCCAACACTATTCTGCCAGGCTTGCTAGTGCAAGTATTGTTCAGCAAGATACTCTTCCCTAGTGACTGGCCACAAACAAGCATCAGAAGTGCTGATGCAGCTGCTGCTGCTGCACGGACAGGCAAGTGGACCACGCCCACCTGAATAGACACACAGCTTTCCTCACACTGTTACACATGACACAGACAGGTAATGTGAAGCTCTGCAGCACCCCCACCTGCGGTTTGCTTGCCTCCCGATTCTCATCTGCTCCTGCTGCTGCCGCTGTGAAAGCACCAACCCCTGCCTTGCCCCCAAACAGGGGCCCAGCAACAGCAGAGGGCACCTGGGGCGCAGCTGCCTTCTTGGCTGAGGTCCCTGGAGTGCTGTCAAACAACGGGTTGGTATTTGTCATAAAGAACCCTCCCCCTCCCCCTAAAGCTGCTGGTGGTGTCGTTGCTTGGCCCAGCGGGGATGGCGACGGGGTTAAGGGGCTGGTTGCCCCAAAGTTCAGAGAAGTTGGTGCTAACCCTCCAGTTCCCCTGCTTGCTGCGGCACCAGCACTTTCAGGTGTACTAAACCCAGCAGCTTTCTGCAACCCATCTGGGCTGTCTGCTGCTGGGCTGATAGGGAAGCTGAAAGCTGGTGATGCTGCAGGCCGCTTGCTGCTGACTGCTTGCTGTGCTCCCCAAGCCCCTGCTGCCGTTATCTGCAAAGGTGATGCTGGTCTGTCTGGAGCAAGCAACTGCTGTGCCTTTATAGGGGAGGGAAAAACTGGCAGGGGCTTGGCACGGGTGACACGCACCCTACCACCCCCAGAGCTCCGCATCTTCTCCACAGACCTAGTCAGTGACTGCCAAGCTGCGCTGCTAGTGGTACTGCTGCTGCTGATGGTAGCAGGGGTTAGAGGGCTAGCCCCAGCTTGCCCAGACCTGCTAGCACTGCCTCTCCCCCTCCCCTTGCTTCCAGGTGTCACCCACCCACTAGAACCATCTAAGGTAGCCCTGCTGACCGAAGGGGTAGAGCCCCTCCCCCATGAAGAACCAGCAGCTGGCCCTGGGCTCATCTTCAGATTTGAAGCGCCACCAGGCGTTGCCTCCCCAAAAAAGTTTGTCTCCAAAAGACCCCCTTCTCCAGCAGCACCCTCCCCATACTCCTGGTCATCCTCCTGCTCCTCCAGAAGTGCATACCTCTCTAAGGACCGGCCCCCCTGGTGCTCAGGGTCTGTAGCGACCACCCCTAGCTCCTCCAACTGCTTCCGGAGCACCTCAATCCTGGCGGCTAAATTGACTGCAGTGGCCTGCTGAGCCTCAACTGTCTTGTACAGCAGGTCGCTCGCCACTGCTGCCTTCTGCACGCTGCTGCCCCCAGGCCTGACTCCACCCTTCCCATAAAAGGGGCTGCTGCTGGACCCAGCTGCCCACCCAAGCCCAGAAACCCCCCGCCTGCTGCTACCGAAGCCCCCAAAGTCCCCTCCCAAACCCTTTCGAGAGGAGCTCGCCCTGCCCAAACCGTCCTGCTCCTCAAAGGCAGCTACCTGGGACTCCACATCCTCCAAGTTTGCAGTAATTGCTGACAGCTGCTCCTGCATGCGTCTGCTCAGTCTGGCCAGCCCAGGCTCCAGTGGAAGGACCGCAGCCATGTCTTGACGCGACTTGGTGGGCTGGAACAGCTGCAGAGCCACTTGACGACGGGTCAGCTCCTCACAGCTTTCTATCAGCTGGGCAGCAGACTGAGCAAGGAGAAACAGGAGGGCACAACTTCAGCAGGCCAAAACACAAATTCAAGGAAAATGAAAATGCCAAGATGCTTCATGGCACCAAAACTCATTAGGAGAGGAACGATGACAGTCCTGAAAAAGCCGGGGGCCTGCAGCTAGCCAGGGGCCACCTACTGGTAAAGATTGCCAAAGCATGCCAAAGAATCCTGCAGGGTGCACAAAGGCAAGCCCTGCATGCAATTGCAACCGAACTTGCAGCACATAGCCAACCTCCACCTGTAGTCTGCACGAGCCAAACATCCTACAAACTGCAGCTGCTTTGCAAAATGGCCCATAAACGATAACTCCCTTCAAATGCAACAGAAGACTACCACCAGTATCTGCTTGCCATTCACTGCTCTCTCCTTGCCCTCCTCACCTGCACGTGCTGTTTGTGCTTCCTGGACATGTCTGCAGCTGCTTGCTGGAGCTGTGCTGTGCTGCTGGTGATGGCCTGGAAGGCCTTAAGCCCACCTAGGCACTCCTCTGCAGGTCCTGCCAAATGTTTGTGGATTACACTGAGGTGAGTAGCCATGGCCCGTACTTGGTTGAGCGACTCGAGGAAGGTAGCCTCAATTTGGGCCACCTGCAGACATAAGTGATAAGGATACTGAGAAGAAGAAAGAACAGACATGTTCGTGGGACATAAAGCAGGTGTTGTCCATGTTTGAGCTTGCCTCATAGAAGCTCAACTAAAGTTCCCTGAACCCAGATTACACCATGCGCCTGAATTTCGTATGCATATCACACAGCACAGGCCATCTCAGGAATATAGCACTTAACTTCTTTTCAACAGCAAATTGCTCCATTTGCATAGATGCAGGACCTGAAGGTCTGCAAGACTGTATTCAGCCATCGTATGGCTCACCATTGGCTGCTCGGGCTAACATAAACATGAGTGCTCTAAACATTGATGCACTGCCTGTTTGAGGATCCAGTGATCTTATGTATCCTGTTGCATGGGGCCATTGTCATCTCCACGTCCTGCATCGATCTAGATGCCGGTGTAACACAGGGCCAAGGGTATGACATTCCATGCTACCTTCGAGAGATCATGGCGCTTAGCTACGTACTCACCTCAGGACCAGCAGCTGCTAGCTGCGCCTTCACCCCCTGCACCTTAGGCATGGGTGGGAGGTTCTGTAAGGCCTCTCTGCTACTGGGTTGTGGTACACCAGAGCCCTTGGCCACTGAAGCTGCTGCTTGCGCTGCTGCTGCCCGCGATGCTTGGGACTTTGGCACAGCACTTTGTGGCCTTGCTGCAGGAGGCCGGCTACCTTGCTGCACTTCTGCTGCTACAGACGGCCCTGCCAGGCGCTGCTGCTGCTGCGACTGCTGCTGCTTCTCCCGTTTTGGAGCTCTTGAGGTCACAGATGCACCAGATGCAGAGGACCCAGCTGGTTCTGCGACCTTGGGAGCAGGTGGAGCAGGCACCGCTGCAGCAGCCACAGAGGGAGCAACAACAACAGCTGTTGGTGGGGTGTCCTTGTAGTACCCAGTGCCAAGCTCTGCTGTGGTGAACTTGAAACCCGGCCGCTGGCCAGTAAAGATCAGAGATGGTTGGAAGATGTCAGCTGCATGCAGAAGAGCGTTATGTCACAAAGATGTAGCATACATTATGCATATTGGTATGGGATGCCCGTGTCAAAGTGGAAGTCATGTGGGCATCATGGTCAACGTGCGCCGCATGTGTAAATCTGCCCTGCCCTGCCAACAACTTACAAATTGAAGCCCACCAGGGTACCTACTTCACTTCAAGCCATGCTTGCATCCTCCTACTGCTGTGCATTACCACTCCCTCAGGCAAACTCATAGGCATGGACATACTTAGTTGCTTACCTGGAGCCTGCGCCACTGCATTAGCGCGCTCTACTGCCTCTGCGGGGTAGGCAAAAGCACCTTTGCTGGGGGGTGCCCCAGTAGCAGCTGCAGGGGCCTTGCTCAGGGCCAGGGAGAATGAAGCCATTGCCTCTGATGCTGGCACCTTTGTCCCTGCACCACCAGAGAGCCCCTGTGAGGCTGCCGGCTGCGTCCACGCAAAAGCCCCGGTGCTGCCTGCTGCAGGAGCACTTGCACCATCTGCCTTTGCAATTGCTGGCCCTGCTGCTGCAGCTGACGAAGAGCCAAACACTGGTGCTGTGGCTGCCTTTCCTGTGGCGGCTAGCCCTGCTGCAGTGGAAGCTGCAGTGCCAAAGGCAGTAAAAGCGCTGCTGCCGCCGAAGATGCTTGCGGCACTGGACCCAGAAGCTGCTGCCGCTGAACTGCTGAAAGTACCTCCCCAGGGGCTTGTCATAGGTGCAGCAGGTACAGCCCCAAAAGTAGCTGAAGATGAGGCTGCCCCAGTAGCAGCGAACCCAAAAGCACTGCCAGAACCAAAGGTTGTAGGAGCACCAAATGCTGGAGCCGTAGAGCCAAAAGAGGCGGCAGATGTCACTACACCATATGCAGGAGTGCTGGACTTGCTTGCCAATTCAGTGGTACCCCCAAAGGCAGGTGCTGTAGAGGCCGATGTGGATCCAAACTGCGTAGAAGTTCCAAACGCTGCACCAGAGCTGCCAAAGGTCCCCCATGCAGGTGCTGAAGCTGCTGCTGTGCTTGATGGAGTCAGCGAGAAGGCTGGGACAGCACTGCTGCTGGCACCAAAGAGGTTGGTCCCAGGACCCAGGGCACCACGAGCGGCCGTGGTACTGGGAAGTGGCGGCTTGGCAGTCGGCGTTCCTGGTGTAGCAGCTGTGCAGAAAAAGAAAGCAGTAGGACATCAGCATACAGCCTGCACCAGAGGAACCCCTCCTTGCCTGCATCCTGAATCGTCACCCCATGCAATCCACAGTGTTTGCCTGCTGCAGGACCAACCATCATTCCTTGTACATTCACAGGAACAGCAGGCCATATGCTCACAGAAATAGCAGGCCATACGCACACCAGCACATGTGGCAGCCCGCCGCATTGCGCACACATCTTACACATTACCGACAGTATCAGAGTGCCAGAATGACCAACACCAACTGGAGGACGCTCATCCCCAGCATATCTCCACCCAAGCCCCAGCTTTCACTGCCAGATGCAGACTTTACCATCAGGTACTCACCTCGTCCTGACACCACCTCATCCCCATCCTCTGATCCCTCCTCTGAGCTGCTGCACCAATCACTGGCTTCCCCACGCTGGTGCAGACCCCTTGCGCTACTGCCTGGCCGTTTGCTGGGTGGGGCTGCACTTTCCTCCTCGTCTTCATCCTCTTCAAGCTCGTCATCTGAAGGCAGAGCAACAGCCGCAGCAGCCGCCTCGCTGGTTATAGCTGGTCCTGGCTTTGGAGGAGCTGCTGCTGCTGATGGGGCTGCTGCGCCTGACTTGGGGACTCCCATGCCAGGTGAGGCTGTTGTTGAAGCCGGCCGTGGAAACAGTGTCCCTCCAGCGGGACTGGTGCCAGGGAGGAACATAGGTGAGGGGCTGGACACTGATGCCTCCGACTCCTGCATGGAAACGCCTAACTCAAATCATGGCGTGGAAAAGAAAACAATGCAGACATGGCATTGCTTCATTTTTGCACAAACATGCAAAGCCTGTAGCAGCCCCTGAAGCTGTACTCCTGAACGATGTCCGATGACACAAACCCGGTCAGCTGCTGCTCTGCAGGACATACTGGTAATGCTTGATGCTGATTAACCACTGCATTTTAGAACAAACCCCAAGCCTTGCGAAGGTTACCTTCCACAAATGCCCCAATTACTGGCATGATCTCGCCTGCAGCTGAAAGCATCTACCCCCCTACCTCCTCCTCAGATCCCCTCCTAGCAGCTGCTGCAGCATGGCTGATCCAGCTTGGTGTTTCCTGTGGGACAGCTGCTGGGTCATGTGCCAGGCACTCCTCCTTACTGAAGTTGCCCACTTTGAAGAGACGCAAGGCACCATCCACAGTCGCAACCAGAAGAATGCAACTGATAGGGACATCTGGTGCATCCTCCTTGTCCTTTAGAGGGTACTGCACCTTTCCCTGCATTGCAGCACAATGAACATTAGCAACAGTTCATTTATGCAGGTGCAAGAGCGGCAACCAGTCCTGTGGCTTGGCACCAAACCCCATGCACAACAAGCACCACTCTTGCTGGACTTGCTGGACAAGTAGCCATATGCACAAGCCCAAGCTCGCAAATGGAGCAGTGTCGTAACCATAAAACAAGATACTTGTCTGCACTTTTTGCCCCCTCCCCCATGCCGCACAGCATAATGCCATGATTGTGCCATATATTCCCAACCATTCACAACAACCATTGGTACACCAGGTATAGTCTCATAAGTATGTCAGCCCATTGGCGTGAACATCTTAAAGAATTAAAGAAACCCAGCCCAAAGCTTGGCGGAGTCTCTGCTGGAGGAACCACAACTGCTCCTAATCCTGAGCCAATCCCCCCGGTGGACGCTCAGCCTATAAGCTTACAAAGTAGGTTACAACGTGGTTCCATTCATTAATTCCCATGTGGAATGGCATTTTACTTACGGAACAGCAGTAGTCAAGAGCCATCCCCACCAAGAAGTTCTCAGTGTCATCATCAGAGTTGCTGGGTATAGCAGCCATAAGAGCTGATTCTGTCTGATCAAGGGCCAGTACATCCCCATCCTGCAACCCCACTAATCGGAGCTTGTCATCAATTATCTTGCGATGGCCCTCGATTACTAGGTTCCAGGCAGGGATGGTGGTCACATAGAGGTAGGGCCAAGTGTGCATCTCACACTTAGGGTCGTCAGTGCCATCTTCATCATTCTGCAGTGAGGCCAGATGAGCAGGGGTGAGCATGAACCAATCGTAGAACCCGAGCTGGTTGAATGAAGCCTAAACTGTTGTACATGCACAGTCTTGATTTGCAGCTCAAGGTGGGCAATGCCATGTATGCACTGGCCCCTTCATGCTGGCTCACATACCATAATGTTACGTGTCTCATGCCATAATGACTTGTCTTCTTCGCCAAGACTTGCTCTTCTCCTCCAGAGATAGGGTGTGGAGCTAGAGGACCTTCACATCTTGGCTTGCCTGAAATGACAAGCAGGCCGCATGCCTTGAAGATCACAACATGGCTATTTCTCACTGCACCAGCTTACCATCAGCTCAATGAAGCTTGTGTGCTTGACTTTAAGCCCCAAAGGCTTTGCTTCTGCAGTCCCATCCCACTGCTCCCAAACCGCTGCAAGCAAGTAGCCGTCCTGATCCTCCTGGCCGCCATTCATGCACAGACTGCTGGCACAGATAGCAGTAGGAGACGCCCAGCATAAACCATCAACCACAAACTGGCCAGACACTGCACAGACAAGCACACTGAAAGTCAATTCAAAAAGGGAAGTCAGCTGAGCTGTAGCCTTCATGCTGCTCTGAGAGCGGACTTGTTGACGTGTTTCACACTTTCATGCATCCAGTCAAATAGGGATTGCACCATGATCTCCTCAGGTGAGAGGTAAGCTGTGCAGAAACAATACCTTGGCAAGCCATAAAACCTCATAAACGCTGACCCTGTCAGATGCCCTACATATGAAAGATCAGGTACGCAGAAGGCCCACCGTTCAATCCCCTGTCCCTCCAGATAGAGCGCATAGAGTGGATGCATGTATGCTTATGAAAGGGGGGTTTATTCCACAAAAAACGCTTTGTAATCTGAAGGGAATCTCCAAGGGAAACCTGTCAGTATCAAGTTTTACCAGCAGAAGCAAAAACCAAAAGGAAGTCCAAAAGCAACAGAGAGCGCAAGGGTACATGTTTGTACTCTGCAGCTGGATGCCATCAACAAGGACGCAGCATGACCCATTCACGTAGTCTCAACACTTACCCTCGTCCTCAGGCACAACTTCCACCACAAACGCCGTGTCACGCCAATCAGGCGCCGTAACATACATCATGTTCCCTTTGCTGTAGGCCAAGTGGAGCCCACTAGGAGACCAGCAGGCAGCTTCGACTTGGTCGTTCAAGGTAGCTATGCCAGACACCATGCTGCCAACCTTAAGGTTACGATCAGCACTGAGGAGGAGGAAGGTGCTCGGGTCGTTGCAGCTGCTGTCAGGAATGAAGCTGAAGGAGAGTGCAGGCTGCTCTAAGTCAAGGGTGTAGATGGGGCTGTCAGACTGGTGATGGACCAGCTGTGGGAGGGAGTAGAACTTGATGCTGGTTGGAGCAACACAGGCTAGCAGCAGCTGGTCAGCTGAAAGGCTGAGCACTCCCACTTTGGCCAGGGTTAGCCGGCCACAGCAGATGGTGGCTGGATCCAGAATATCTGGCCTGCACGAGCAAGGTGACCAGAAACAGATCAGTATAGATGGGATTACTGCTTCATGATGCTGAGCGATTGCTGCATATCCAGTAGCCGCGTCTCGCACCTATGTATGTTCTTGCTGGCTTTAGCCACCAGGTCACTAGTAAGAGCCACATATACACCTACATCACAGGAAAGGAACACCCTTATGAGTAGGCATGGCAGCAGCTTTGTGGCCAGCGCATTCTGAAGGCAACGGGGTTGCTCTGGTGAAAGCTCTGCTGTGCACTGTGTGCTTCGATACCTTCGCCATCAGAAAATATGGCGACCCCATACTTCTGAGCTATTACGATGGTCTGTGCAGATCCAGGAGCGAAGCTCTGAGCTTCCGAGAACTTCACAGCACCGGCTGTCACAAAGAAGTAGCCAAGGGAAGGGGCCTCATCAGACTCGGCCTGGTGCATAACGGCGTTCATGGCCATCTCGAGCGTGTCCCTCAATGTCTGGGGTACATTTACACCTTCCTGAGCGTGCTTCAGCACGCGGCTTTGCTATATAAAGGTACAAAGGGAATACAGGTGATCACATGCCCCGTCTCTGACCATGGTGCACAAACACACATGCCCGGTACGACCCCCAATGCATGATGGGTATCTCTTAATCACCCTCAGCGAAGCTTCTACCAGTATGAGGCCTGGTTAGCAACTGTGGGTGACTGCCTCTCCGACGCTTCCAATTCTCGGAGTTACATGCAAAATGAGATAACTTTCTCCTTTCCCCACAATGAGCTGTGTCTAATGGTCTCGTCCATCACGTTGTGTTGTTTAAGATCACCCTTAGGTGCTTCTGGGTTTGCAGCTTTGGTTGCTGTGACTTGTACAAGGTGGGATACCTCAACTGCACCAAAAAACTGTGAAACTGGGTCCGCAGTGCTTTTTGTGGGCAAGCAGGTGCCGTGATGATCACGGCATAGCTTCAAATGGAAACTAGGCTTGCGGCCAAGCGCAAGGAGGCAGAAGGAGCTCCCCCAGCCAAGCGCACTCGTTCTGCCACCAAGGACCGCAAGTCCTCTGGGATCCCACCAGCACCACCTAGCACTAGACAGCAGACCAGTCGGAGCAGGAGAGCGAGCGAGACCAGTGGGGAAAGGCGAAGGACCCGTGAGCAGAGCAGTTCGGGAGCTGCATCGCCTTCTGCAGATCCTCAAGTCACAGGACTTGCTGCTAATCCTCCAGCAGAAGCTGAAGCAGGACCAAGCACAGCTAAAACATCTGCAATGGATCGGTCTGGTAGGCGTAACTCCCGCGGTGGGGCTGATGGCTCGCAAGGCGCGGACGAGGACAAGGTATATCTGCTACATGCACCCAAGGACGCAGCCCGACATGGGGGCGGTGGATTGAGCTCAATGAACTAAACGTTGCTTTTCACGTCCTGCAGGATAGCGGGGACCTTTTCGGGAGGAATTTCGCATCAGCTGGAAGGTGAGCCTGATCTACTGCATGGACAGCCGACCCGCCTGTGCGCTGTGCATGTAGCAGCACAGGTTCTACTGCGGGATACTCTATGCCAGGATTCACAATATGGGTATGAAAGACCATACGTGATTTGTCTGTAATGCCTTACACTTTTTGACACTGCAGTGCTCTGCAAGGCCTGCTTCGGAAGCTGGGGGCTGGGTTTGAGGACATGCTCCCTGGCATGGGTGGGGTGTCTGGTGCACGCATGAAGGTGAGCAACTGCCTGGGGATCTTCGGTGGTGCAGTACTCTTTGCATGTAGTGTGGGAACACACCTGGTGCCGTCTTGGTGCAGACATTTGTGGGAGACTTTTTTCCTGGGGTGGTAAACAAGTTGCACAGAAGTGCAGCTACATTGTGTGCTTGTGGCTCACTTACTTTTCAATTTCAATAATCCTGAAGTGTTCAGCAGGGTGGACAGCTGGAAAATCCATTATGCACCGTCACTTAAGGCATGACCCTTACACATGCTGCCAAGAGCAATAACTCAAGCCAGTCCAGCACATCCACGGCTAGGAGTGTAATCGTAAGTGCCCAACTGGTGTGTTTTGTATGCGGCAGGGCATCATCTCAGGCTTGCGGCAGTCAGATGACGAAATGGCCCAGCTATCTGCAGTCAGTGAGTTATGCGAGCTGTTGTCAATCTCAACAGAAGAGGCATTGTCCACCTTCCCTGTGGAGCAGATCTCCCCCCTGCTGGTGAGTCCCTAAAGAATTTCGTGGTTTAATCATGTACATCTGTAGAGCTGGCAACCCACACCAGAACGACTGAAAATGAAGATGTAATGGTTGGCATGGGTGACATACACAACTATGCAGATTGCTAGAATGAGGAGAGTTATAGGTTGGGGAGAGACTCCTGCTTATGCCATCAGGACTGCGGCTTGCCCCATATACATGCACTCCTGCATTGTTAGAAGTGCAGAGTGCTCTTGGCAATCATTGTGCTGCGTATTATAGCTTTGCCCTGCTTGTTGTGCAGGTGAACCTGCTGAGTATGGAACACAACCCAGACATGATGCTCTTTGCGGCCCGTGCTCTGACCTTCATGGCCGATGTCTTGCCATCGTCGTGTGGGGCAATTGTACGACATGGAGCTGTCCCTGCCCTGTGTGCTCGCCTGTTGACCATAGAGTACATTGACCTAGCAGAGCAGTCTCTACAGGCCCTGGAGAAGCTGTCCCATGAGCACCCTAGCTCCCTCCTCACCGCAGGGGGCCTTACAGCAGTGCTGCAGTACCTAGACTTCTTCCCTAGTGGGGTACAGCGCGTTGCAGTGGCTACTGCGGCTAATATGTGTGCCGGGCTTAGCCCAGAGCATGCAGACAGTGTCCGGGATGCGATCCCCCTGCTGACGCAGCTGCTGCAGTATCAGGACACAAAGGTGGTGGACAATGCGTGCAGCGCATTGATGCAGGTGGCAGAAGCATTCAGCTCTAGTGCGGAACTGCTGGAGCAGCTGCAGCAGCACGGGTTGATTGACCAGGGGCGGCAGCTTATCACCATTAGTGCTAATGGCAGCATGGCATCGCCCTTGTCCATCAGTACCTACTATGGTTTAGTGAAGCTGCTGGCTACCTGTGCCAGGGGCTCAGCAGCTATCGCAGAACGCCTGCTGAATTCCGGCATCACAGACACGCTTCGGCTGCTGCTGGCAAATTCAGCCATGCTCTCTAGCGCAAGTGCTTCTACATCTGTGCTGCGTACTGCTGATCAGCTCTACGAGGTGGTGTCTCTGGCACATGAGCTGATGCCGAGCATGCCGGATGCAGGCTCCATGATTCTGCGGGGGCTGCCATGCAAGCCTGGTTCAACAGGGGAGGGTTCTGGGGAGCAGACATGTGAGCGTCAGAAGTTTCTCAAGGAAAATCCTAGCACCACGCTCAACTTTGCTGGGGCCTTGCTGCCCTTGCTCCTTCAGGTGATTGGGTTAACAAAAATGGGCAAGGGGGGCAATCAGGGGGGCAATCTTGGGGTCCATGTTGTGGGACCTCTGCTGCTGCTGCTGGTTGACACCGGTCCATGCTGGATGTGCGGTTTGCTTGAGTCGCTTCACAACGACTACAATGTTGTAGATGTTAGCAAGGGTCTGCTAGATGAAAGGAAGATATTGTACTTGGCCAGATGAATGTATAGCTTGTGAGGAGTCCCTCGCGAGATATCTGCAGTTGTGTGAACTGGCAGATGCCAGCAGGTTCACGGCTCTACCATGGAAAGATTTCTGACGTGGGTTCATGCAATGCTTTAAAAGATGCTTGGGGTAAGAAGCAGTGGTCTTACACCTGCTCTTAATGCGTACGCAGGTGTATGGTGCAACTGTGATGCCCACAGTGCGTCATCGCTGCCTGGCCACCATCACCAAGATGCTGTACTTCACCACCCCAGAGCAGCTACAGGAGATCCTTCAGGAGTTGCCTATGAGCTGCTTCATTGCTTCACTCCTTTCTGGACGGGATGCCCGAGCACAGGCATATGGGCTGCAAATGGCAGAGATTCTGATGCAGCAGCTGCCCGAGGTGTTCCAGAACTTCTTTGCAAAGGAGGGCGTTGTCTACGCCTTGGCACAGCTGGCTGGGCAAGCGAGCAGCAGCAGCCCTGAGGGGGGTGAAGAGGATAAGAAGGAGGGTGCAGCCACAGCAGCAGCTGCAGGCACAGCAGCAGCTGCAGCTGCTGCAGGTGGTGGCAGTGATGGAGATGACAAGGCAGGGGGGTCAGGTGCTCGACCTGCTCGTATGACCAGGTCTCAGTTGCAGGCACAGGTATGTAAGCCCCATGCTGCGGCGATTGCACTGATACTAGATTTGGCTAGGATGCAATATGTTTCGGCTCCAGCTGCACTTCTGCGTGCTGCAGGCAGGCTCACCAAAAGGGGATGAGAAGAGGGCAGGGGCCATAAAGAGGGAAAGCATTGGTTACCATGTCAACTTGACATGGTAACCAATGCTTCCTTGTGACATCATTTGCAGTGATAACTGCTAAACACAGGCTGCATATCGAAATGCATGCTTTCCGTCATCTCTAATGCAGCAGACAGTAACAGAGTGATGTTCTCCAATTGGCGCTGGTGCATCTCTGCTGCTTCATATCCTGCATGTACCGGCATGGCTACAGAGAATATAACATGCTTTGTAGGTCCGGGCAAGTCGAATGTGCACCAAGCAACAAATGTTATAAATGTGGCTGCCCATTCTTTTTGAAGTCAGTCAGATGCCCCAAGATGATGGACATGCGGGCAAATCTTCGCATGCTGCAGGTCAAAGATGAGCCGCCTACCGGCGCAGCTGCAACCCAAGGACCACCTGCTGATGCAGCTCCTGCTGGAGCAGCAGCAGCAACCGCTGGCAACCCCCCACCGCCAGCTGCTGCTGCTGCTCCCTCTGCTCCTGGTAGCCGCTTGCCTAGTGGCTTGCTCTCCAGGGCCTCCAGTGTGAGCTTGAAGGAGGCTGTCTGCCAGCGTGCAAAGAAGTTCAAGGAGCAATATTTCAATGCAGGGGTAGGGGGTGGTGATGGAGCAGCGTATGAGACACTGGGGCTGAAGGAGCTGAGGAGCTTATGTGAGAGGCTGCCGGAGGACCCAAGCTTGATGCAGCCCTTGTTGGAGGTGAGTGTTGGGCAGTGGCTTGATAAAAGCGGGCATGGGAAAGCCTTGCTTGGCATTGCATAACCAATATTGCTTCTGTAAGCATTCTGACAGGGATACCAAGTCTCGTGCTTTTGCATGTAACTGGCGAAAGAGACCGGGGAAAGAGACCGAGATGAATGGGTCTATCTCTGAGCTCGTATGTGTAATGAATGCGAGCGCTGCTATGTGTTAAGGCAGGGAGGTATGTACTGTGTTGCATGCAGGCCTTTTGCGCACCCACCAATGAAACGTGCATGCTGGGACGTGTGCATGCACTTCTTCCTCAGACTCGACCTTGTCCATCGGCCACAGCTGCATGCAATCCATAATTTACAGCTTTCAAACCTAGGATGATGCCAGGCAATGCTTATTGCTAAGACACCATGGTCCTTTGAATCTAAGATATGGTTTTTGTAACCGACTTCCTTTTCTGATGCAGATGGTCACCAGCAACAGCATCTCAGTGTTTGAGCTGCTCAGTAGTGGAGCCATCCGCAGCCTGACGCAATATTTCCACGGTACAGACCTGGCTATGGACAGCAACCATGATGAGAAGCTGCTCAAGCGGCTGCAGCACTTTGCCGGCCTCACCCTTGCTGGCAACATCCCGGCCATCAATGCAGATGGTGACGTGCACATGGCACGAGCAGAATTCACAGGTTCAGGGGGTGCACCATTGACGGCACTGGTGCGCAAGCTGCACTCAGCTTTGACTACATCGGAAGCGTTTCCAGTGCTGTGTAGCAGGCTTGCCCCGAGCACCTCTGCTATGGCGAGGTCCTTGGGGCGCAGCAGCAGCAGCTTCAGTGGGGGCAGCTTTGCTGCTGGCAGCTTGAGCAGTGGGCTGGCAGCACTGACACAGCCCTTCAAGCTGCGACTTGTAAGGCATACACAGGTGAGCAGTTGGACGATATGGGGAGCGAGCTGTGTCAGGGGTGGGACATTTTGCTGGTATGCGCAGGGGCCATGATTGGCTGGAAACCTTGCCGCGAATCTACCATGTTCTACGCCAGCACCGATTTGCTTGTAGGCAAAATGTATGTAAAAATTGTCAGTGCCTCAGCCCTTGACCGATGCCTGATCTTCATACGTCACACATTATTCAGCAGATACCCAGCTATAGCTAGTGCTCATCATTTAACATTTCTGCTCTCTTAGGGTTCTGGGCCTAGTGCAGGTGAATCCCATACAATGACGAGCTACGATGGGATATGTGGGAGCAGTACCTCAATGTCTGCTCCTCCCCTTTGCCCTTTCGTGCTCCAGGAGAACACCATCAAAGACTACCCTGCTAACATAGTCCTTATTGAGCCCCTGGCTACCATGACAGCCATTGAGGATTTCCTGTGGCCGCGTGTGAACAAAGGTTCAACAGTGGAGGCTTTGCGTGCACGTGCTGTTGCCGAAGCAGGAGCTGGGCAGGCTGGCACAGCGGATGCAGCAGCAGCAGCTGCTGGAGCAGGTACAGCAGCTGCGGGTGGCAGTACCAGGCAAGCAGGGGCAGCAGGAGCTGGTGCAGTTCAAAGAGGAAATGGGAGGGCTGCAGGGCCTAGGGGTAGGAGGGGGTCGAAAGGTGCCGATGATGGGGATATTGATGACCTTGAAGCAGCAGTTGCTGCTGCTGCCGCGGCCGCCGCTGCTGCAGCAAGTGCTGCCGCTGCTTGTGGTGCAGGGGCAAGTCGTGCTCAGCCGATACCTGATGATGGCAGCAGGCGACTAACCCGGGCACAAGCAGCAGCAGCACGGGCAGAGGCACAAGCCAGGGCGGAGGAGGCGGTGGAGGAAAGGAGGGCAGCAGCAGTAGCTGGGGGTGGGGCTGGTAGCGGTGGCAGGCGGCGAGCTGGGGCAGGTGGGGTTGCTAGGAGGGAAGGGGTTGATGCTGGGGGTCGGGAGGGGATGCACCCTATGGAGGCTGATGATGATAGTGGCAGCATGGATGAGGATGGGGGTATGATGATGCATGATCACATGGATGTTGATCATGATCATGAGGGCATGGATGATGAGGAGATGGGCGATCCTGAGGAAGCCATCTTTGACGATGATGATGAGGACGTGGAAGATGATGAGGATGGAGAGGATCTGGACATAGGGTCTATGCCAGTGCATGATCTACATCTAGGCGATGCACCACCGGCAGGGGCAAGGGGAGGGGAAGCTGCAGTGGGTAAGGCAGGGGCTGGGGAGGGGCGAGCGGCAGCCGCCGCGGCAGCAGCAGCCCCTGTTGGTGCAGGGGCTGCGAGCACAGCTGAGGGAAAAGGGGCGGCAGCTAGGGGTGCTGCCCCTGAGGCAGCAGCAGGAGGAGCAGCGGGCAAAGCAGAGGGGTCCTCTGCAGGGGCTCCTGCAGCAGCAGCAGCAGCAGCAACTGGGGCTGGAACGGGACCTAGCGGTGGGAGGACAGCAGCTAGTGTAGTAGCTCAAGCACCAGCTGCTAAGCTGACTTTTTACATGAATGGCGCCCCGTTGTCGCCTGATGTGACTGTGTTCCAGGCAATCCAGCAAGCCCACTTCAGTGGCAGGCAGGACACAGGAGATGATGGAGATGAGGGTATGGGTGGTGGAGGGGCTTCTAGGTCAGGGCGAAGGCTCTGGGATGAGATCTATACCCTACACTTCAGGCTGTCTGGCATGGAGGACATAGGTGGGGCTGCAGGCTCCTCCGCGGCTGGGAATGGTGCAGCAGGAGCAGCAGGGGCGGCGAGGACAAGTGCAGCGGGTGGTCCAGAGGGTGCAAAGGGGGCACTGTCCCATGTCAACACTACGACAGCAGCAGCAGGTCTGGGCCGGCCACCTACTTGGAGGCAGAGGTCCAGCTCCTCTGGGGGGGATGCAGTAGCAGCAGGCACAACTACTGCGGCGCCAGCAGGGGCAGCAGCAGCAGCGGGTGGCAGTGGTGGGCCTCGTCGTGGTCGGGGTAGGGGAGCCGGGGGCTTGGCAGCTGCTTTGGCAGCAGCGCAGGCTGGCCCTGCAGCAGCAGCAGGAGATGGTGTGCAGCCTACAGCGGGTGCACTGGCTGGGAGGAGTAGCAGTGGCAGTAGTGACTGGTTAAGGAGCCCTTTGTATGAGCTCCTGACTGTTCAGCTGCCGGATGATCTTTCAGCTCCGCAGTCATGTTTGGAGCTGCTGCAGCTGTTGCAGCTTCTGGAGGCATTGAATAGGATGGGGAGGCGGCTGCTTTGCCATTGCAGCCTGCAAGAGGATGGCAGCCTGGTGAGTTGCTCAACAGAAAAGGGGACAGAATGGGTGGTCGACGGCCCAGTTCCTATACAGCTTTTGCTGTTGGTGGTTGACACAGTCGTATTTGTCTCGTGGTTTTTCATTCCTGTGGCCATGTGCTAAGGTCACCTGGCATGCATTTGAGATCGTGGGCATATCTTTGCTACTGAATCCATGTGCCTATTGCAGTACTGGCATGCTTACTAATGCACTCTTCAGAATTTAGTAAGATGGACCTCAAACCTGCTGCAGCGTGTTCATGCCACTGCAGCCGTATGCTTTTTCACACATAAAATAGTATGTAGAATGAACCTTAGTTTCTTCTTTGTCTGCAGTCTGCTGCTCAGAGCTTAGAGGAGTTCTGCCAAGTGCCGCAAGAGGAGTTCATGAGCACTAAACTGGCTTCCAAGCTTGCGCAGCAGCTGAAGGATGTGCTCAGCATCTGTGGCGGGGGCCTGCCCTCCTGGTGCCGTCAGTTGGCGCGCAGCTGCAAGTTCCTATTCCCCTTGGACATTCGTAGGCGCTACTTCTACTCCACAGCGTTTGGCTTAGGGCGTGCTTTGCAGCACTTGCAGCAGCAGCAAAATGCTGAGGGGATGGGTGGGGCTGCCCTGGAGAGGGATGGCAGGGAGCTGCGTATTGGTCGGCTCCAGCGGCAGAAGGTACGTAGCCCTGCTGAGCACCTGCATAGCCAGCATGGAACACGAAGACTATTGGTTTGCCTGTGGCGCCTTGTTACACCTGTGTTGTGCTGGCATGTTCTAGTAGGCTTGCAATGGCAAGGATGAAGGCTGCAACTCCACAGCCTGAGTGCTTGCTCACGGTGCTGCCGTGTACTACAGAAACTAAATGCTGGCATACGTTGCTCTGTGTGGTGCTCTGCCTATATGCGGATTGCCATCATCTGGAATAAGGGCAGATACTGCTCTATTTGTGTCTTTGTATCTACTGTTTCAATGGAGGATTCAGAGTGGACATTACTGTGAATAATTTGTCCTCGTAGTGTCCTGGGAATGTCCTGCAAATTTGGCTGGGATTACCAATTGTATATGTTCGGTGTTAGGACTCCTTTAAGTTGTGCTGCAGCTTTGCCCCGCCACCATTCTTATGTTAACTTTCTGCTTCATGCTGTTCAGGTGCGTGTCAGCCGGAAGCGCATTCTGGAATCTGCTCAGAAGGTGATGGAGCTGTATGCCAAGCACAAGGCTGTACTTGAGCTAGAGTACTTCAATGAGGTGGGCACTGGCCTGGGCCCCACCCTTGAGTTTTACACCTTGCTCAGCCACGAGTTGCAGAAACGAAGCTTGGGCATGTGGCGCACAGAGGAGCCCCCTAACGTTGCAGAGCCAGGAGCGGCAGTTGCCATGGCGAAGGCCGGGGCAGAGGGAGGAAGTGGGGCAGTGCCCATGGTGGATGAGCAGAAGGAGAACAAGCAGCAAGGGGCTGGAAGGGGTAGTCGGGGCCCCAGCTCCTCTGATGGTGGAGCAGCGGTCCCGGCTTCGAGGCAAGCATCAGGCAGCCGCATCGCACGGGGTGACAGCGGAGTGGGGGCAAACATGTCAGAGGTGGCAGTGTCACATGACATTCCGCTGACATCAGCTGCGGAGTATGTGTATGCTCCCTTTGGCTTGTTCCCTGCACCACTGGCAGCTGCCAGCAGGACCGGGAAGGTGATTGAGAACTTCAGGTTGCTGGGCAGGACTGTAGCAAAGGCACTGCAAGACAGCCGCTTGCTGGACCTGCCCTTGTCACCCCTGTTCTTCAGGTGAGCTTCTATACTGGGTTGGGGGCTAATTGCTGCTCTCTCTATTTGGCATGCCCTTAATTGGGATTACCGATATTTGATGGCAGTGAGCGTTGAGTGTCTTTCTGTATAGTAGCTGAGGCATGGGTCCTTTTATGAAGTTGATTTGCATAAAAGCCCATTCCTGCTCTGGCATGCAAGCACTCTTTTCAAAGGGAGGTGGTGTACAGGTTCCACTCGAGGATGTGTTTGGTGATTGTGCCATGGGTCTTCCATGCACATGGGAATTTCTACATCTCTGCTTAGGGAGGAGCTGGAGCAATGCAGCAGTACCTTGCACTAAGTGATTGTTTGCCTGGTATGCAGGGCTGCGTTGGAGAAGCCACTGGACTTGTATGATGTGTCCTCTATTGATCCCACCCTGGGTCACTCTCTGGAGCGCCTGGAGGCTGCCTTGATGGACTACAAGAGCAAGGGCAAGCAAGGCCCTTTGCTGGTGGATGGCTGCCTCATTGATGACCTCTGCCTCTCCTTCACACTTCCAGGTAGGGGGGCGATGCTTGGGGGCGTGGTTGTGCCGGCCTTCATTTATTGCACTAATATTGAGCCATGAGGCAAGGGACAGGATGAAAGACATCAGGTAAGCCCAGATATGGCTTGCCTCACAGAGCTAGGGACTTGGATCGGCATAGGCAAGGGGATACATCCTCGTGTGGAGATGAGTCAGTAGGTTTCTCAAGGTCCCCCGGTTGCGTAATTGGCACGGTTTCCGCCATTGCCCCGTGTAATAGGCGAGCATCATTACAAAGCCAGACATGACTCAGCAGTGAACCGACTTGGAACCCTGCGTCTGGATGTACTGGATACATGGTGCCGAAATTGCCTCCCAGAGGCACTGCTTTCCGCGCTCCATCAAGAGCCATCTGCACCAGTGTCATACTGCTTACTCTTTTTTGCAGATCAACCAGATTACGAGCTGTGCCCAAACGGTGCTGATACCTCTGTTGATGCCAGCAACTTATCCCAGTACCTAGAAGCTCTGCTGGATGCAACCTTGGGAAGTGGGGTGGTCAGCCAGCTGAAGGCCTTCCGTGAGGGCTTCAGTGAGGTGTTTGACCTGCATGCACTGGAGGTGTTCAGGGAGGATGAGATTGAGGTGCTGCTGTGTGGGGCAGGGGAGACATGGACCCCCAGCCAGCTGGCTGAGAGCATCAAGTTTGATCATGGCTACACAGCACAGAGTGTACCCATCAGGTAGGGGGGATGGTGGGAGCTTGGGGCTGGTTGCTAGGAGGATGGTTTGTGAGCGGGAATGACCTGTTGTGCAGGATTTCAAGGCAATGCGGTATCAACTCTATTTGGATTTGTAGTGTGTAGCGGTCGTACACATTACGGAGGGTTGGTGTATGGAAATCATGAGGTCTAAGGGGGGAGATTCCCAACCAAGGAGCTTGTGAGTTAGAACTGAAAAGAGATGCAAAGCGGAAAACCCAGTGGAAAATAGGACACCATATTTGTTATGAGAGACCTCTGCACAACCCTCCGGGCCGTGCAGTACCCAAGCATGACTCCAACCAGTTTCTTGAAAAGGTGGGGTGAGTAAGTGCGAGCGATAGAGAGCCGGAGGGCTTATAATTTTAGCGAGGCTGAGACAAATAGACCTGAGAACTTTCTTACACTGCTATCTCTGAAAGCACTTGCACTCGTATGCGGTCTGCCTGGCTGTTACGTCCCCTTCTTTGCCTCCTCCCTAACCTAAACGAGTCCGTATGCATATAAGCTGCATAAGCTGCTCTGTACTCACAAGCAAAAGGACCTAGGTGACAAGCAGGCACACTCGCGCAAATACAGGTACAACAAGCAAGTAATACAGGTCATACGAGCAAATGGCACTTAAAAAGCAAATAGGAAGGGACAACACATTTGTGAGGACGACTGGATCCCCTTGGTATCATGCAATATGGATCCATAGCTGACATGGCTGCCTATGGTGCTTTTTGCTATGGCATATCATGAGCTGTAGTAATGTTAATGGCTGCCTTCCTCCTTGTGCTCCTCACAGGCATCTGCTGGAGATCCTCTCAGAGCTGGATGCTGCGGACCAGCGCCGCTTCCTGCGGTTTGTCACAGGCAGCCCCAGGCTGCCCCCAGGTGGCATCGCTGCATTGCAGCCGAGGCTGACTGTGGTGCGCAAGCACCCCTCCATCACTCCCACTAGTGACGGGCCTACCCCGGGGACCACCCCAGGGTCATTAGGCGGAGACTGGGCCAATGGCACTGTGCTGGCAGATGGGGATCTGCCTTCTGTGATGACTTGCGCAAATTACATTAAGCTGCCGCCTTACTCATGCAAAGAGGTGATGGTGGAGCGGCTCCTGTTTGCAGTGAGGGAGGGGCAGGGTTCCTTTGACCTTTCGTAAGGGTTGAGGACAAGGAAATGTTCTACATGGGTGATTGGGGGGTATGGTAAGGGCTGCGTGAGGTTGTAAGTGTGCATGGGGGCTATGGATCCGTGTGGTGAGAGGTTTAGGCCAGAAACTGGGGCGTGTCTTTAATTTGAAGGGATGGGGAGGCCTGGTTCCCAGCAGGGCCCCATGGCACCTGCTGCTTTTAGCCATTGACATTGGTTGAGTTGGCAGGGCAGTGCCACTGAGGCAAGCCTGTTGGGAAAGTCGTTTAAAAGGACTTCATGGTAGTCGTTTAAAAGGACTTCATGGTAGAAGTCATTGCTACCCGGTCCACCTCTGTATGTGTATGTACGGCTTGTTGTAGTTATGTGGAAGAGTATGTGTGTATTTGATTGTATGCCGTACGGCTTGTAGTAGTTATGTGCAAGTGGTCGCTGTATACATGCGCCCCGCACCGTGGTCACCCCTTTGGAGTACAGGGGCCGGGTGGTGTTTCATTCTGTGTACATGTATCCTCTTGAATGCTGACTACTATCTCTCGGATCTATCGGTAGTATCTGCCCTGTTTCAAAGCGGTAGAGATGCAAGTATGCTTGGAGCATCTGGTCGTGTATGTCTTTACCTCCAATGCGTTGCTCTGTGTCCTTTCACTTATACTTAATTAACGAGTTGGGCCAGAAGAGCACTGAGCATGAGTTGGCGCGAAAAGGGGCCCGCCCGGCAAATTGTATCTCACTTACCATCGATGAGCAACGGACGCATGCACTGGGGGGAAACGCATGTCATAGGTTGTGCCCTGACCACTGTGTGTATGTTACGAGAGGCAGATGTGTGTATTTACGAGAGACAGATAACATTTAAATGCCTATATATAACTCGGGGTCTTGAAGCCAGCAGAAGGCAGGCAGCCGAAGTTAAGTGGCACCCCCTTTTGCCATAAAACCTGTCAATGATTATAAATGTCCGAAAAGGATGGCGGCGCAGACCATGACGCGCATGTAGCTCCACGTGGGACACCATGGGTGAGTGGTTATACCGATTGACTCGAAATCAATTCCTCTTTGAGGGCGCAGGTTCGAATCCTGCTGGTGTCGACCTTTTCTATATTTTGGAGTTTATCGGATTATCAATTACCAATTACCAATTACCAAATGGCCCCGTCAAAGCGGGGCGCCGGTGGGGGCAGCGCCACCCACAAGGAGCCAACTTAGGCTCCAACGGCATACTCAAGTTCCTGTCCAAAACTCACACAACGGCTGCCACCAGCCCACCCTAAATCCCTTGCTAGCCAATGTATGTCAGGCCAGCCCATTTCGACTTGCCATGTGCTGACCAGTTGACCCAGTCAACAGCAAGCCAAGCAGTTTAATTATCATTTTGCTGTCGCAAAATGACACATCAACTGGCAGGGAATCAGGGATGCACCAAGACTACTCCTCCAAGCAACAGAGCTGCAGCGGAGCCGTTTCCTGGTGGTACCATTTACATTAGCTGACAAACAAAAAGCACAGGGATGGCAAGGCATCTGGCCTGATAGGCTCCTCCTTGCTTCAACTCCGACATCCTCTCAAGTGCACTGCCAAACAAGGTTCCAGGCTGACAACCAGACTTCAATAGGAAATGCTGGGCAGACAGCCCACACAACTGCAACCTCACGTTATAAGCAGCAATGATTAATATGGGACACACGACGAGTGCATGCCATGCCCAGCAAAACATCTGTCATACAGCATCAACAACAACTAACAAATAGTCATACATGCCAGCACATGCCGTAAAGGAGTGCGCCGGTCTCTCTAAGTCCAGGTGGCGGTCACAGCAGGGGACATACCACCCATGATCAGTCTTCACACTGTGCAAGATATGGGCCCTTCCCCTACCACTGTACACCAAGTACGGCCCCTCTTGTGCAGCAGCTGTGCCGAATGCTGTTAGTACAAATGTTTGAGGCTATGTTACCTGACAAAGGTAGCATGTAAACACAGCACATTCAAACGCTTCACTGCACTCCAACTTCCTGCTTTGGCATGAAGCAGACCCCGGCCCCGAGCTTGGGCGCTGGACGGTGCCCGACTCAGTACTGTTGCACACCAACACATTAACGAATTTTCCAACAACTCATACACAGCGGTGTCCAGGCTGTCCCATGGCACCCTTTGTATGCAAGACGACCAAGGGCGGAAGAGATCTCATATATACAACTCTGAGCGTGCGATGGGTACTGGTACCACTTCCCGGTACCACTTCCCCAACAGTGCTCTTCAACTGTTAAAGACCTCGCTCTACTTGCAATGCAAAGCTCTTCTCGATTAATGCAGCCTATCATCAGCTGCCCATACAAGCATTTGACCCAGTACACACAAAACATGGGCCCACCACACCTGCGCTCTTTCCAAAATCATGCACGGCAAAAACATGCCAGCAGCAGGTGTATCAGAAGGGTCGTTGAAGTAGGCAAACCTACCTATGAATTAGCCCTTTGCTGTTGTAATGTCAGTTAGCTGACGAGTACAGTTAAACATCTTCTAACGAGTGCCATGTTCGGCAACAACAGCTGCTAGAACCTTCTCAACCTTAGCATTGTCAAGCATCTGCTGCACTAAGTCCCAGCAGCATGATAAAATCAACCCTTGCCCTTATCCACCATGCAGCAGGCCTTCTTAGCATTGCACCTACCCACAGGCAGCTGGGCCAGCTCACGGCGCACTCGTGCTATCTACTGACACACTCTCTGTCACTCACAGTTCAAACTCAGAATCTTCATCCAGTGTTGCAAGTGTTTCCTCCGTCACCACTCTACAGATTGGCTCCTCACCCTCCTCTGCAGCGGGGCAGATCTCCAGGACGCCAGCAGGTGCATTGAGCACTCCTGAGCTCATGCCCACATCCACACGCCACACCTTGCCGTCACACTCGCAGTTACACCCACGCATCTGCAACAGGGTCAACAGATTGCAAAAGGTTTACGCAAGTGCAGCAAAAAACAATGACGCTACCTAGAGCACGCCTGCCTTACTCACAACTCGACCAGCACAATTAGGACATGCTAGCATATTAGGTGGGCCAATCAGCATACAACCCTTCCTTCAGCAGGAATTAGGACATGCTAGCATATTAGGTGGGCCAATCAGCATACAACCCTTCCTTCACCAGGAAGCAGCTGCTGCTGTGGACCCGGTGTGGGTCCACGGTGCTATCCTGCTTACATTGCACCACAATGGAAGCCTTTTGTAAAGAGCATTTCAAGCTGATGGTACACATCCGCAATCAGAGTTTTGGCTGTGTGCAACTGAAGGTAGCAGGTGGCTGCATTCTATGGTTTGATGTGGGCCTGCCTGGTAACCAGTCCTAACCATTGAAATATTGCATGTGCACCAGAGAGAAAGGCTTACTGCTCCCATCCAGCTCAGCTCTGGCCCCCCCTCAAAAAACACAACAGAGGTCTAGCCGTGTCCCAAGACTAGCATGCCACCAGTCAGCACCTACCTGGGGGGTGTGGCCCACGACCAGCCGCTTCGCCCCAATCCGCGCCAGCGCCTGGGACACCATGTTGCAGGCATGGAAGCGATCAATGGGATTGGTGTAGCTCTCCCTGGACAGCTGCCTGTTCCACATCACACTGTTGCCATCACCCATGGCCAGGAAAGGTGGGGTGGCAAAGCCATCTTCGTCTGTCAGCTTGTCCCGGCGCATCCAGCTGGCAACCTCGATGTTCATGCGCTCCAACCCATAGTTCACTGCGAGGCGGCGATTGAGGCAAGCATAGGTGTCAGTCAGCAGGCTGATACACTGGAAAACGATGCACAATGGCAAATAGACTTGCCAGATACCTTGATCATGCCAAATTTTAGATAGGACTGCACCATACAGTTGCCGGGGAGCAGTGGTGTTGTGCTCAATGAAACAACTCATGCCAAGAGGGCTCCAAGCCAAGAGTCTTGTGAGGGGCACCACCATCATATGAAATGACATGCAGGCTCAACATCAGAAGCATCCATCAGTTGGTCCATCTCTTCCTCCTCCTGCCCCTGCTTTGCATTGTGCTCATGCTGATATCTCCCCTCCACTCCCCTACGCTGCTCAGCTGCGCCTCACTATGCGCCTCACTATGCAGCCTTCCCTCCTCCCCGCTTGCTGAGCTTCTCCCCATTTGCTGGGCTTCTCCCTTCATCCCGAAGAAAGGAGGAGAAGGGAAGTGGCTGCTGGCAGGTTGCCCTGCCCTTTGTTCCATTTCTCCATCCAGCTGCTCCCACCTACCATGTATGGGTAGCAAGCCACCATGTGCAAAGGCTGTATCATTGACCACCAATACTGTGGGGTTCTTTGCCAGCTCCATTGCCATCTTTCCCCCTGGCAGGAACAGTGCGGCACGTGCTTGTACGCAGCCCTCCCAATTACGCAGGGCAACCTCACGGGGGATGCCAAAAACCTCCGCTGACTCGATGAAAGCACCAGGAGTAACATACCTGCACACGTAACATATATATAATATTAAATTTCGTGATATGCCATAGCAAAAAGTGCCATAGGCCACGCCCCTCAAGCTTCCACAAAGAACAGCGAGGTGGAACAAACAACAGCCACACGGATAATATTTGCAGTGCTATGATGTATTCTGCTGCAGACGACGCATAAACTGTGCTCTATGCCCCTGATGCTTTATTCATGAAGGGCCTGGAGCCATCTGGGTCAATCAGTATCATTGCATGGCTTATGTTCACTGTATCAAGGGGAAGATGTCAGTCACAAGCATATGTGCCCCAGTACTACGGGTACAAGCTGCACATGCTGGAGATCTCAAGTAGCAGTAGTAAGCAATGCATGCAACACTCTCCCCTTTAACATCAACACATACGGCATATGTGTGTTCAGCTGCTCCAAGACTGCCGTCATCTGGCAATCCAAGGTAGCTTCAGCGGACCTATCACCTTCGCATCCGATGCTCCTATACACCAGAACACTGCTGACATATTATGCCTCAGCGGACACCACCAAGCACGGCTGTGCACAGCTTCCCACTGCTGCTGCTGCCTTTCCAGCTGTGTTCCTTGATCCTCAATTGTTTCAGCCACTTCATCAGCTGACCTAGTGTCGTTGAGATGCACTGCTGTAAAGCACCTCCAAGCTGCACTGCTGCAATGCATTTCCAAGTGCTACTAGCAGCAACACCTCTGCAAGGGGCTCTCATATTACCTGAAGTCACCGCAGACGTTCAAGCTTTCATGGTTGCCATTGAGCATATACACACCACCGCCTTGCTTCTTCGCCTGCTCATCAAGGGTGCGTAGAAGCCGCACAATACCTGGCAGAAGCAAGCGGGAAAGCAGAAGCAGCAATTGGTACAGCGTAACATAAGTGATGCAGTTGCTGAGGTGGGATTATGCTTGCAGTTTGGCAAGCAGCATCCTGCTTCCATGGCCCTTCTGAGACAAGCACACGAACTTCCCCCCAGTCCCCTTTTTGCTGAAATAGAGTTGTATCCTTCCAGCAGCCAACAATCCCTTGCATCATGCACCCAGTAGGTGCAGGTTTATACATGGCCTTGTAACAAGGGTTTGTCTGCACTGCTTATTCCGCTGCAACTTATACAACCGTGGGGCTGCTCAAATCTCACCTATCTCTGCATCTCCTCTATCCAGCACATCCCCTAACTGCACTACCACAGCATCTCCTCCTATCCAGGTGGGCTTGCCCTCCTCATCAAAGTCTGCTACCCGAGCAAGCTTGAAGGCCTTGATAGTCTTGGCCATATCTCCATGGAGATCTCCAACTGCAGGGACAAAGCAGTGGTAGCGTGTTAGCTTTTTGTGATTCATCCTCGATGGGCAAGTTACGCTGCACTAATTACGTCTGCAGGTAATAACATTTGTCGCCACTCAGTACATAGAGGCCAGGCAAACGACACCGTCCGCGCAAGTTGCTTCGGCAATGCAATTGCGGCCCCCGCTGAGGAGATATGTAGCCCTTACTTGCAAGAACTTTCCCTGTTGCCTTTATGAAGGTTGGCGGGTCCTCTTTCGGCAGAAGGCTTCCCAGCTGAGACGAATCTGGCAGCTCGACTGAAATTTCATGGTATACAGCGGTGGCTGCGCGCGTGACCGACTTCTGAGGCAGCACGGAAAGTACGGTTCCAGCAGCTAAAAGGTCTCTACGGTTAACGCAACGATTTTGTGGCACAAACAGGGTCCGAGGGGCTAGGGCTAGTTGAGTGACACGCCTGTCCGGACGAGGACCAGAGCGCACACCCCCTGCCTTCCAAGAGATATTGCCAGCTAGGGCCATGCCAAAAAGCAGCTAAATTGTGTAAATGCAAGTACCAGTCGCTGCTGGGCAGCAACTTGGCGAGGTGCACACTCCAGCATGCAACTAAAGCTCTGGCTTCATAAGGTGTAACGATGGCGACATAACCCGCTACGTCAATGGTGGTGGTGGAAGTGGGCAGTATTCTGGGGGACGCAAGATGGCCATCAGCACTAGCAGATCATGCAAACTCGTGCGTCACTCATTTCGATACGCGGTTCAGGGTGCCGGCGTGTTAGCACTTAGTGAGAAGTTCCCAAGACATGAGTAGTTGAGTACGCAGTGGACCGCCCCCCTCGAGCTTATTTCTGGTTTGTTCAGTGCGTATGCTCCAAGGTTACACACTCTCATTTGCGCCTGGTTACCTTGCAACCCACTCGGTGTGCCATCTCGGTGCTACTTGGGTGGAGCGCGCCTCGACGCTCACCTTTGAGCTTTCGTTTGTCGTTTGTAACCCTATGGTAACCCATGATTGTATTGGCGTTTGGTAGATGCGCGAAGGCGCCCATGCCGGTCCTGCACTTGTATCGCAACGCCACCCCCATGAAGTTCGAGACGCGAGCAGCATGAGCTACATGCTGCATTTACTCCCTGGCTGGCTATTGAAGCGTTATGCACCGTTCAAAGTCCAACGTTCTTATCTCCATATCTGGATTTGGTGACTCAACCAAGGGGGCCTCAGAGAAAGAGGGATATGACGCTGGAAAAAGCTGGGACGCTCCTGTGTCCAAGCTATGCAAAAGCTACACATTATGGCTACGGTTCAAGCTGCTGGCTGCAATGTGTAGTGCCAGATGCGTCCAAAGTCTTATACTCCTATGTTTCTTGATCTTTACTGGAGTCTGGACTTGGAGGTTACAAACCCAAAGCTTGGTAAGTATTGCTCATGGCATTAAGTTCTAATCTCTATCCACCATGGATATCTACTATAACGTCAGGAGACTCAGCAGATGGGTAGCTTGGCTGTTGCATATGAGCACGACCAAGGCTCATTGTTGGCATGCAAGCACAGGGCCCATCTTGCGACAGCAGTCATACTTTACTGCACTGCCGGATTTGGCCATGTCTGGCTCATTCCGCTGTTTAAGACATTTCCAATTGAAAAAGAGGTGGAAAATCATCTATAATGTCAGAAGAGGATGCTAAACTCCGCAGCAGGCCTTTCTGACCCGGACATTGTGTTAGGCTTCTCTAGCTGTAAGCAGCAACAGAAAGCCCTGCTATATAAAGGCCTGGCAGCGGCCTTCAAGCGCATCCCATGTCGAACTTGAGCCACTAGTACATTTCTCAAGTGTGTGCTTTACTGCCTGTGCCCATTGGGGTACCTGTTGCACCCCTGTGCCCTTCCTTGGCCATGCTGGACCTCCACGATCACACATTCCATTGTATGTACCTGCAGGTTGTGCATCATACCCAACATCTAGTCATCTTAGATGCTGGCAGTACAGGCACGCGGGTCCATGTGTTCCGCTATGTCCCTGCCAAGGCCCCCTTGCCTTATGCTGCCATCCATCTGCCAGAAGCAAAGCTGAAGGTGGAGCCTGGGCTGTCATCGTATGCTGCAGAACCAGCAGCTGGGGCAGCTAGCTTGGGGGAGCTGCTGGACTTTGCTTACAGGTGAATGGGGTGGGCTGCTGCTGCTGCTGCTGCTGCTGCTGGTGGTGGTGGTGGTGGTGGTGGTGGTGGTGGTGGTGGTGGTGGAGGCATGGGTGTGCTGAGGTGGCGAAGCCAGGCACAGCAGTTAGGAGGAGGGAGCAGCTGCAGGGCCAGGAGCGGGGGGTTGAAGCAGCAGCAGGAGGCCAAGATGAAATAGGACAGGAGAAGGAGTAGAAGTGGGAGGAGCAGGGGGTAGGGACGTCAGCACAGGGGCAAGGAGATGCTCTGGTGCTTTGAGCACTGGTAGGAAGTGGATGCAATTGGGAATGTTATAGCTCAAGGTTGGGGCACAAGGATGAAAAGCAACAGGGGAGAAAGGTAGGGTTACTTCACAGCATGTTTGCAGCAGAACACCATAGGAGCAGAATAGATGGTCCATGCAGGCTGAGCAGTTGGTTGAAGGGGAATGGGAGCGGCCAGCCTGCGGCAACGTGTTTTGCGAAATTGACGTGGTAATGCCAAAGAGAGGGTAGGCAGCAGGTAGAAGGTAGCGTAGATAGGTGGTCCTGCACGCCACAGGAACTGATGCCAGAGGACAGCTCCATGGAGTTGCGGTGGACTGTGTAGGGTAGAATTCCAGGCATCGTCCACGACGCAGCAGCAGAGGGTCTTTTGGGCCTTTTGAAGTAGCATACAGGGATATGTACTCACGCACTGTGTACACACAAATGCTTACCTGCTGCTTTTCCACCTGCTGCTCCTGCTGCTCGTTTTGTCCCAGGCATGTTCCCCTGGATGAGCGGCAGCAGACCCCGGTGCGTCTCATGGCTACAGCAGGGTTACGTCTGCTGCCACCTCAGCAGGCGGAGGCCATTCTAGAGGCATGTAGGCAGCTCCTGGCAGCATCGCAGTTTGTGTTCCGGAGGGAATGGGTTGAGGTCATTGGTGGCAAGGATGAGGGGCTGTATGCTTGGACGGCAGCTAACTATGCGGCAGGGGTGCTGCAGGTGCGAGAGGAGGGGGGGAGGTGGTGGGGGGGGGGGGCAGGAGAAGAGAAAGGTGTTGGGTTGGATTTGATGGGTTGGAGGGAAGGCCATGCCTAGATCTTGTAGCTTGTATGGCAAGTTCGAGGAGGTGTGGATGGAGTACCTACTGGACCAAGGTTTTCCTCCAGTCCTTGTAGAGGTGGTGTACATGTCAAATTGCAAAATGATGAAATGTGCAGTGCGGATGGAGCAAATCTCCATTTTGGGATGCCATATCGTGCGCTGCACGGCCACGAAGGGCTTGAAAAGTTGCATGATGTCTGGCTAGGTGTGCTCAGTAATGCTGCAAAGGAGAATGGACCTGTCTTGGTTGCGAATCCCTGCTGTGCAGTTGCAAAAAAGGACAAGGAAGGTATGGTTGTTTAATGATATCGAGTTCCAACATGACCAGCAGTTTCAATGCTAGCATCTGCACTTCCTGCATACATCTAGTTTACCTCAATTGTTTATTAAGAGAGACCACTGCACAGCCCTCTGGGCCGTACAGCACCCAAGCATGACTCCAACCGGTTTCTTAGTGGGGTGGGTTGAGTCAGTGCGAGCTAAAGGGCTGCGAATTCGAGTGAGGCGGAATGTTTATGTGTGGGTCGTCGTAGCAAACCCCATTGCTGTGCCCCACCAACCCTCTGTATTTTCTACCCACTCGCATTTTGAACGCTTTTGTGTGCACCTCTGCAGGAGGCGGCCCAGCACAGGCAGCACCGGAAGGAGCTGGGGGAACAATTCCACAGCCTGCTGGAGCTGGGAGGGGCTTCGGCCCAGGTCACAGTACTGACAGACAGCAGCAGCAGTAGCAGTAGCAGCACTTTAAGCAGCAGCAGAGAGGCCCAGAGTCCTGGGTCTCACCTAGCAAAAGTAGATTTGCCAGGTAAGGCTTTGTGATTTATAACGTTGGCGGGACAGAGATTAATGAATGCATGAGTGGGGCTGTGTGCAGCTATCTGTCTAAATGGGCTTGTCGATCTTATCTTATCTATCTTATCTACTTTGACCACCTTGTAAAGTGTGTTATTGTGTACACATGTACAAATTGGAAAGGAAGGGTTGCCAGGGTGGCAGTATGATTGGGTACCAGGTGGAGTCGCATGCTGCAAGGTAACGGTGGTGGAAATGTGTAGCTTGTAAGGAGGAGTTTACAGGCTCTGGCGGATGCGGCCATATTAGATTGCTCACTCCTATACCTGCTTGCTTGCTGCATGCCTTCATCATATGTGATCCGTTGTTTATACTATCTATTTTGTGGTGCTAGCTTTGTTAGGGTGGGTCCCCTGCAAGCGCAAGGCCTCGTTCAATGACGTATACGCCATGAGAGTCTGCAGCATGTGGGTTGCTGCATGTTTATGATGCTAGTTTGCACGTTTGGCCACCTGCAGTTGAGTACCAGAATCTGACCAGATTGGTGTGGACACATTTCGCTGTTGCTGCTGCTGCTGCAATGTAGGTGTTTCAAAGAACTTGTTTAGCCACAGCTTCCTGGGTTACGGCTTTGACGTGATTGAGAAGAAAGTGAGAAGTGCTCTACCCAGCAACCACAGCCAGAATGGCAGCAGCACACATGAACCCAAAGACCCATGCCTTCCTTTGGGGTGAGTCATTGCAGCTAGGAGGGGGCAGGGTGGGAGAGCCCAGGCATGGGGGTAGGAGGAGGGGCAGGGATCCTCTGGGAGGGGGAGGAGGGTGCAGGAAGAGGGGTCATCTGCGCAATGGGACCCTGCGCTCCAGAGCATTGACTGAGAAGATTTTTTTGCACTGTGCAATGGATAGAGTCGCTGTCTTTTGTCAGTGTTTTGTGCCCACCTGATGTAGTTCCACTCCGCCTTTATCAAGGCTGCTGTGATTGTTACTTCGGCTGTAGCGCTGCCGCTCAATCTGAAGTTTTCCGTTGAAGGGTAGGAGGTAGGGGGCCCCAGCGTGTGTGGTTCAAGCAAGCTGCATCTTGAGCAGGTAGACCTTGAAGCTTCGTTTTTCAAAACCTGCCCAAGTAAAGTTAGGTGATGCTGTTCCTTGTGCAGGTATGTGGATGCTACGGGTCATGTGGGTGCTGGTGACTGGCAGATGTGCAGGAAGCTTGTTGCTGGTGTCATGAACCCTACCCTCTGTAGGGCACAGACCCCAGCAGCCAAGGACTGCCCAGAAGTGCCTCCAAAGGTGCCAAAGCTCAAAGGTAAGGTGCAGATTGGTGCGCCTTGGTTTGCCTGGTTGTCAGATGATCTTTGCCCATGTGATAAGACGTGTGCGCTGGTCAAATTCCTATCGGCTGGATGTAGTTGATGGATATGTGCGGATGCAATCACCAGACTGTTCCGCCCTAAGGCAGGGTGGTGCATGTTGTTTAGTGAACCGCGCTTTGTGGGACCTTGCGTGTAGAGTACATGTTGCACACTTTTACGTAGGCCACAGCATGTGACTCACTCTTCAATACTGGAAGTGAGTGGGACAGGCAAGAGTTCCCATGACTGCCAGTAACGATGAAAGTGTAGGGGATGCTGCTGATTGTAGAGCAAATTTGCACACAATGAACACAATGTACTGACTGTGTGTGCAGGTCCTCTATTGGCCATTGAGAACTTCTTTTACACGGCCCACGCCCTGCAGCTGCCTCACAAAGCCACAACAAACGACTTAGCAGAAGCAGCACATCAGTTCTGCTCTCGACCCTGGTCTGAGACCCTTGCTCGACCCCATAATGACCCGGAACAGCAGCGCTTCCTGTGGCGCTACTGCTATGGCGCTGCTGTGGTGTGGACATTGCTACATGATGTGCTACAGCTGCCACCAAGGCAACAGCTGCAGTTTACAAATACGTTGAAACGGCAGGATGGGAGCGAGGTAGGATTGGATTGGGCGCTGGGGGCGGCTGTCATGCTTTTGCATCGTGAAGGTGGTGGGGAGGCCACGGGGGAGGGTAGCTGGTGGGGCGGGCGTGGGTTTATGCTGGGTGGAGTGGTGTTTTCTGTGGCAGTGCTGTTGGCAGTTGGGATGGGAGTGTACGTAGTGACAAAGGAGCAGGTGCAGAGTAGAGTGAGGGCAGCAACAGCCATGAAGCAGCATATCATAAAAGGCTTGGATGGCTGATTGGTGACGGGTATGCAGGAGTATCTGAGGAGGAGCAGGAGGGGTTGCTGGTGGAGGCCAGCTGCATATGGAGAGTGTGCCAGGGGGCTTGGTTGTTGAAGGAGGAAGGATAGATTATGCACTGTATGGAGGGCGTGGCTGAGTGCTTTGATACATGTATGAGATAGATAACTGCAGAGCTTTCGGGCCGTGCAGCACCCGCCACATGACTCCAACCA
The DNA here is from genome assembly GCA_963556185.1 of Pseudopediastrum boryanum. Lineage (NCBI taxonomy): Eukaryota > Viridiplantae > Chlorophyta > Chlorophyceae > Sphaeropleales > Hydrodictyaceae > Pseudopediastrum > Pseudopediastrum boryanum. The sequence continues at coordinate 6,462,974 of OY744508.1, read as the reverse complement.
GTTTGTTAGTGTGGGCTTTGATACATGCCACCATTACATGAAAGTCATCACAGCACAGCTTTGAATCTGAGCAGCCTCTGTGGCCTGTAGCCCCGGCTGTAGTGGTGCTTGATCCTCACAGTCATGTATATGAGCACTTCTGCAGCAAACTGGATTCATACTGCATGGATGGATGGCAGCCTAGTAGGGACCCAAAGTCCAAAGGGCACAATCCCATGCAGCAAGCAGCCTGCCACCAGGCTCTGCATACTGGGTAGTCTTACAGGGGTTGGGCCCTACTGCACGGCGTGCTCTGGGTCTCACAGACGGGGTCAAAGGGCCCCCTGCTGATTGACATACTGATACATTCAATACGTGAGGGCAGTACACACCTTTTTTAAGCAATGTACAGGGCGGGTCACTCGCATATGACTGTACATATGTGTGTTAATGTTGCCTGGTGTGTGTTCTCACATCTCTGGCAGCAGTAAGGACTGTTGCAATGGCAGTGAGAGGTGTGTGCAAGAACTTGATTGGACTTGCCCCTGCTGTGAGAGGGGTCTGCACAAGATAGAGGTGTGTGCACTTGGGTGAAGTATTAAGCACGTGGTCTTAGCTTCCTTGCAGCGTTCTTTGGGCACTCCTGGCCATTGCGGACGTCTCGTGTTGGAGTCCGGTTTCTTCTTCTTCTTCTTGTTACTTCCAAACCTGTGATGTCACAATCAACGTCTGTTACATTTCATGATATGCCATAGCAATAAGTGCCATAGGCCCCGCACCTCAAGCTGTCACAAAGAGCAGCGAGGTGGAACAGAATACGGGTAAACTTCGACATGTATGACAATATATGCATGCCTAAACATGAGGTCCAGCAGCTAGGTCAAAATCACCCAAAACCTCCACTGCCCCAATGGGGGTAAGAGCCTCCCTCCTACTTGAGAAAGCAAGGAGGGCTTGTAAGCCCGGGTGCAAGCAATAGTTGGTAACAAACCCCATTGGTTGGACCTCACGCCACATCAGAAGGGTGAGCATAAGCATTCCTAATCTTCCAAGCAGCTGCAACATATTTAGCTATACACTTAAATGCATGCTTGAAAGGGCCATATACTAAGCCAGACTCCTCATCGACGTCTACACCCCAGAACTCTTCATTAAGCATGCTATGCAGCTTCTCCTCATCAGATTTGCCATCCAATATCTGACATTTTGCAGCAACATCAGGGTCAGAAGTCAGCTTCTCCCACAGCTTTTGCCTTTTTTTTCACAATCAACGTCTGCTCAGATGTACACACACGCCATGTGTTTATGGTGCAGCTGTCTGCGTGAATTGTCAGGTTCTGCGCCAGCAGACAGTGCAAGCTCTGTGCAAAGCAATGTTCTGGACAAGGGGTGTTTCCTTGTTTGAAATATCTTGATGAATGATGAATGAAGAGATGAGACTAGAAGATGTGTACACTCAATAGAAGACATGGGGTCTTTCTTACCATTGGTGGTGTGGAACTGGTTGCTTACTTCTGTTGATACATTTGTTAAGAAAGAGGACTGTCGACAGGCGCCCCTACCTGTTAGTTCTCAGCTCCTGCATTTTTCGTACCTAGCTTGCTGCACCATGTGCTCGTCTGACATGTCCATTCTGCTCTACTCACGGTTTCTTCATCATGTTGCTTAGACATGCAACTAGCTTAGTGCCTCTGTGTAGTTTGTACTATTGAAGGGGTAAGGTCTAGTGTCATCCATTGTTTTTGGACCCATCCGATGGTGTGTTTGGTCGTTTCGACCTAGCAGCCCTTTGCGGTTGCCGCACCGTCCTTAAATTTTTGTTTGTTTGTTTTGTCAGGCTGTGCTACCTGGAGTGTCCGGCAAGTTTTTGGCAGTACGGAACTGTCACAGGACTGACTAGTAACCGATTTCTAGCCACCTCGCCTCAATGAAGCTATGGGATAGGTCTGAGGCGACTTTGCGCGATGAGTGTGGCAGGGCTGCGGAGCGGGTGGCGATGTCTGCCGGTTGGAACTGGAGCGCTGCTGGACAGCCCGACGGATGGATGCCTGGCTTCCAAAGAGGCACCTTACTTTGAGATCCAACGGCACAGTCGATGTTCCCGGCTGGTATGTTAAAACTAATTATGGAGGACAGCAGAACGCCTGCATTTAGCACCAACCCGGTTCCCAACCAAAAGTCTCACACTGGAGTGCCCCCAGCCCTCCTAATTTCATCCTTTGCTGGCCAATGTATGTCGGGCAACTTGATTGCCGTGCGCCAACCAGTTGACCCAATCAACAGCAAGCCTAGCAGTTTTAAAACACTACATATACAGGCATATAGGAGGTAGGTGTACCCATGTTTAAACACAAGATGACTGTAGATAAACCAAAGCACTTGTTCCCAGTCATCCACAATGTCTGAGATACATCACTGCACAGCTTTCGGGCCGTGCAGCGCCCGGCGGCATATGAACTCCATCCACTCCACAATGTTTGATACATCTAACATGATCCTACATGGTATGCCATAGCAAAGCTCCTAAAGCATTATCCTCGGCCGCCGCACAGCACACCAAGTCCCCCGCCACCCACTGACCTGAATTCACTCCCACACCTCATCCCAACCACTTCAGATTAGGGACAGTGCATGCCACACGGAGGCCGGCAGAACGCCTGCAAAATTAGCTCCAACCTGCACCTTATGCCATTTCCTTCCAATCGCTTCAGAATAGGGCCAGCAGGAGTCGAACCTGCTGCAGCCAAATGGCCTGGGACAAGACCTAGTCCCGCCCTCGACTGGAGCAGGTGGATAACATGCCGAGGCACATCGTCCACCTGCTGCACAAATCGGGTGGGATAGGTTGTGACCTGGCAGCACAACCTACCCCACCATGCATCATGACATGCCACCAGGTTTTGCATGCACTACAGAAGTGTACTGTTCATAAAGCAATACAGCCCTCAAGGTGACGACAACAACTAGGTTACTGCTATGCATTTGGCAGCTTAAAACAAGCAACTATGCAAAGCATTCTTGCCATATGCAACCACCTTCCAACCAACCTCAGTTCCTTTTGACCTCAGTTCCTTTTGTGCAATTTTGGTCTGTTGCAACTTGGTCCAAGCACCTCCCACCATACAGCAGTTTCATAACTGCATCTTGCACTTGTGTTCATCTTACTGTGCTCACTGTTGAAGTGCTGTCATCTTTTCTTGTTCTTCATTGAAGCTCATCATTGACCAACATCATAGACCAGCAAGCAGCAGCACCAGAGCCAGAGGGGAAGCCAGGAACAGGGCAAACGCTGCTACCAGAAAAGCCTGTATTGCTGATGTAGAAGCTACCAAGTGCAGTGTTGTTGAATTGAACAGTTGATTGCCGTGCCTTGTGTTGATGTAGAAGGTAGCAAAGGAAGGCGCGTGCTGTTGATCTTGGTAGTGCACCCATCTCATGCCAGCAGGGCTTTACCACCATACAGGATCTCCTGACATCTCCATTGTGCAAACGTGCACTGTGCTGAGCGCATCACCACCCTGAGGAATTCACATGATTTCCTTGCTTGCTTGAAGTGTGAGGTGCAGGCATCAGTCTTGAATAGCTTGTTGTAGCACGTTTTACCTGTTCGAACAGAAAGCAGCAGCACCAGAAGCACCAAGACGGGAGGGGGAGGAAGCAGAGAAAGCATGCAGCAGCAACAGGAGGAGCAAGATAGACAGAGGGCACAGGACACAATGGATTTAGGATGCCGAACTGACTTGTAGTAACTTAAGTGTGCTCTTCGCTGTGTTGGGCTCTCTTTCAGTTGATGTATGCTTTTCATAGACGCAGTCCAAATGGAGACCAGAGCAGCCAGGGGTGTACTTTCCAGCAATATGTGTCCATGCATGCCTTCAGGAAAGTGCCATGTTCCTATGCCATGCAAGTCCCCTTACACCTTACTCAAGTCTCTGTAGAGATGCGGGCTTGGCTCCAATCGAGAACTGTTTGTGCTGTTGGGTCCTGGTCAGTAACCTTCGCTTATTGATTGCTTGTGGGTGAAAGACCATGGTCACTGGCAGACGCTTGTGTGTGCAGGGCACAGTAGTCATAATGTGTCCCTGTGACTAGTACCAAAGCAGCACCCACACCCGCCCGAGGCAAAGGAGAGATGCAGTATTCATAACAATCATGGCAATGCTATCTAGTGGGGACCTAGGACATATAAACGTGTGCAGACCAAATGCTGTGGCTACTATGCGTGTAATCTTCTACAAGATGCCACAAGGAGCATACAAAATGGCAGGAGGAACATGGTTACCCTTGATTGCATTAGGCTAGCATCCACCCTACCCTCATAAGCTTCCCTGAGCTGGGATTGGACCTTGCGCTGTGCTTGGCATTGTGGAATCTTCTTGTGAGTTGCTGGAACGTTGTTGAACCCATTTTGCCTAAGCAGGTACAGAACCTTGTGCTGCCGTTTCCATCTGTTGAACCCTGTTGTTTGATGCATGATGGCATGGTGGGCCAGACATGACCTGTAAGCAGATACACAGCACAGCAAAAGGGGCAACCCCAAAGGGGCACAAGAGAAAAGCAAGCCCCACTAAGGCCACACAACTTTCCAGCCAAGCTACTACCTACAATATCAGAAGGCCAGCACGGCAGCACAAAAGCACAGGGGCAAAACAAAACTCCAAAGGAGAGCGAAAAACCGGACGGCTGCATACAGATATGCAACATGCTAATCCTGAACCCTAGGCAACATGATCCAGCGCGGATGGCAATCCAGCTAGATGTCAGCTGCATACACATATGCAGCATGCTAGTGCAGACATGCAAGACCCATATGCAGGGTGCAAGCGGAGCACCATGACCTTCTTTCGGTTCCATACCATAGACGCCCAATGCATAGGCGAGTCATCGCCATTCCGTTGCCGGCCATCATGAGCCTGATGGGCAAAAGGGAGAAGCAGACTGGCATCCAGCCCCCGAAAAGCAGACGGTGGTTGCCGTCGTCACCTGATGGACGCAAAGGACACAGCAAAAGACAACAAAAAACACCCAGCCTAGAACTGCAAAAGAAAGCCGGCCAGGGACGTACAGCAGAAGCCATCAGCATTCAGCAGTTGCTGACCTATCGTCATTGTTGATGTAGAGGCAGCCAAGTGCGGTGCTGTTGTATTGGGCAGTTGGTTGCAGTCCTTGGATTTCATGTAGAAGGTAGCAAAGTCGGTTTTGATGTAGGAAGGTAGCAAAGAAAGGCATGTGCTGTTGTCCTTGGTAACGCATCCATGTATGCCAGCAGGGGCCTTAGCAACCAACAGGAATTCTTTGGCTGACATTTCCACAGCGCAATTATGGTGCTGAGCGCATGGCCACCTTCAGCCCCTTACTAAGTTACGTGGTCTCCTTGCTTGCAGCCTGGCTTCGTCTGAAAGGTGTAGAATGTGGCATTGAGCATCACTGACGAGTAGCTTGTTGGAGCATACTCCACCTGTTTAGGCAAAAAACAGCAGCAGGAGCAACGGGAGAGGGCAAAGGGGGAGGGAGCAAAAAAGGCAACATGCCGTACAACCATGAAGAGCAAGATGGAAACAGGACCTAGGACAGGCCAACATGGAAATGGATTCCCCAAAGACTGAGATGATATAGGTAAATGTGTGCACTTTGCTGTGTTGTCCTCATTCTATCTGACATTTCCCTTTCAAGCAGTACAGGCGAGGTTCAAAGTGACAGACTGAGCAGCCATGGGTGTAGTTCCGCCAGTATGTGTCCATGCAGATCTTCATTAGAGTGCCATGTTCCTATGCAACGCTGTAATGCGATTTTAAGTCTCTCTGCCCTTACTCTTGAACATGCCCGGCCTGGCTCCAAACAAGAGAGCCCTCCACCGAGGACAGTCTGTGATGTTGGGCCATAACCTTCACTTATTGATCCCTTGGGAACTACTGGGATGTGAAGGACCATGGTGTCCAATGGCAGCGGCTTGTTTATGCAGTGGAGAGTAGGACTTCATGTGTCGAGGCCTTGTTCCTGTATACAATAGCAGAGCAGCAGGACACACCGCCCAAGGCAAACAAAGATGTACACATACAAACAATCATAGCAGTGCTGTCTACTCTCAGCAGATATCCAGGCCATCATATGAAATTGACACCAAATGAAGTGGCTACTTTGTGTGCACTCGCATTCTCGTACAAGATGGCATGGAGAACATACAATATGGCAGGAAGAAAAGATCACGAGTCTGTACATTGATTTGACAGACCGGATCCACCCTACCCTCAAAGGGCTCCATGAGCTGTGCTTGGCAGTGTGGTGGACTCTTCTGGTTCGATGTTGAAGCAGGTTAAGGACTTTGTGCAGCAGTTTCCACCTGTTGAACCCTGTTGTTTGATGCACAATAATGACATGATGGGGCAGGAATGACCTGTAGGCAGATAGCAGCAAAGCAGGAGCAAACCCCAAAGGGCCAAACAGGACAGCAAGCCCCTAAGGGGCAAAATGGCAGACAAAAGCAGAGCAGCTTCACCATCGTATGCTGAGCCCCTTGCAAAAGGGGCATCTCCCAAAGCTGCATCACTACCTAGAGCAAACCATTGCGCAAAGCCAATCATTGACTATCCTTGTACCGGCCGCATGCCCTCAAAGACAGACGAGACTTCTGCCATTGTCAATCAGCGTGCAGGCAACACCTCCGGCATCTCTCACCATGTGGGTACATATTAGACTAGAAACTGACGCACTGGCATGTCCAGCAACTCCCCGCAGGGTCTTCAGCATCCATCCTTCCAGCCAAGCTACCACCTACAGTAGCAGAAGGCCAACACAGCAGCACAAAGCACAGGGGCAAAACGAAACTCCAGAAAAAGATATCTAAAACCGGACGCCTGCATACAAATATGCAACATGCTAATCCTGAACCTTAGGCGAAATGATCCAGTGCGGATGGCAATCCAGCTTGATGTCAGCTGCATACACATATGCAGCATGCTAGTGCAGACATGCAAGACCCATATGCAGGGTGCAAGCGGAGCACCATGACCTTCTTTCGGTTTTATACCGTAGACACCCACTGCACAGGCGAGTCATCGCCATTCAGATGTCCGCCGTCGGGTGGCTGATGGCCAAAAAGAAGAAGCAGAGAGGCATCCAGCCCCGAAAGGCAGAAGAACGGTTGCCAACAGCACCTAATAAACGAGGACAGAGCAAAAGACAGCAAAAAAAACCCAGCCTAGAACTGCAGAAGCATGTGTTACCTCATCGTGTTACATACAGCAGATACCACCAGGACCTACCAGTTGCTGACCTATCATCATAAGTAAGAGCAATCAATACTTGTTATGTATGCAAATCCAGAAGAATGTATGCCATAGACCAGAGGTATCACCTCACCATCTTTACAAGAGGCAAATGGTGGCTTCATGCCTTCACCAACACTATCCACCAGCTTCCTATGGCCCCTGTCATCAAACATCAGGCAGACAAGACAAAGCAAGAGCAGCCCACCCAAACACAATACAGCACACTGCTTCACACATCCCCATGCAGTGCAGCAAGGCTGGAGAGAACCATTCTGTGAATTTCCATGATATGTCACTTTCTGGTGCTATGTCTACACGTAGTGCCACACAAACACATTGAAGTCACAATGCTACCAGCATTTGCAAAACACAATTCAGCAAGCCTGCGATACTTGATGACAACAGGGATGTCGCCCAGCCCCATACATATCCTGGGCTCATCTGTACCTGGTGCAGAAACATGAACAGAAGCACACAACAAAGCACAAAGCACACAAACGCATACCAAAAGAACATGTCCCAATTCCAATAAACAGCAGCAGAGCAGGTTCCTGGCAGGCTGTATGCTGGGGAACAGTAGATACAGCGATGCGCTCTTCATAATGTCGGTGGGTTGGCAGAGCGCACTACTCTATAATGGTTGCTTCATATGAGTTGGAACACACATAGCATCAGCAAGGGAAGCATGCCCCCAACTGAAACCTGATGATATGTGCTGGACAGATTTGCAGACATTATTGACAAGTAAAATGGAGTTCGCCTTGCAATGCAACCATATTAAAATCATTATTATTTCCCCATATGGACGTATTAACAATTTTCTATTGCGATGCTTGTAACCTATATGCCCTTGGTGTTATGACTTTACACATAGCATCAGCATTAGAAGGCTGGCATGGACTGGACCCTGATGAGATACACGCTGGACAGACTAGCAGACGTGTGTTGATAGGTGGAATTGCCCAGGTGCCTTGCCTTGCCAGCGGAACCATTTGAACTCATTGCCAAGGTGCCATTGCTCTGCATCTGGTTCAGGTGACAATACATGTGCAGATGGTGTCTTGTACTTGTGGAGAACCCGCTCTTGTAAAGCTTGTTGCAACCTGTCTTCTTGTGGCAGCCATACATCTCTGGTGATCTGCTTCACAGTGCAACTTCATGCCGTGGTGACCATGCCCACAGGAACCCGGTTGACCTATACAACAAGCAAAAGAAGGACGCCCACGACGCAACGAAACAGAAGCCGTGTAGCGGACACAACTCATGCATCTGTCTCTATGAAACTGGTCTACACTACAACCGCGTGCAAATCGATGAAGAGTCATATCGGCGAGTCTGTTGACGAACATAGACAGTTGCAAGGCATAACTTTGCATCAAGCAGAAGACGCTTCGTGCTGTCCGCATCAACATACTTGATAAGGGAATTCTTGCACGATTGAAAAGGTCATGAACTTACCATCCTCCCAATATGTTCCTGGTGTGCACCTTTGCTTGAGAGAGCGTTCCACCCAGAGACAACTTGCTAATGTGGCTTCAGTGCTGCGCAACACAGGGGCATGCCGAGAAGCAAGGGGACAAAAGCACGGCAACTAGAATGCACATTTTGCAGTGCAAGCTGTAGCAGATCTTTTTAACCCACCATCTGTAGCAAATTAACAATCAAACTGCAGTTGCAGTGAACAGATAATTCTATGACTGGGAATACAATGAACATCATGGCTGTAGCCATGCCAATGAACAGATAATTATATGACTGGGAATACAATGAACATCATGGCCGTACCCATGCCAATGAGCTATCCAATTCATTGGGGCAACAACTAGTGCCAAAAGCTGTGTTTTCAGTCATCCATACCACTTCCAGTGCAGCTAGGTAGTGATGACCTAGGCCTGTTGTAGTATGGGCAGTATGGCCTTGCCTTTCTGCAGATCCAGTCCGACTTGTCCTCACAAACCTGTCCAGAAACAACATCCACAAAGGCACCATACAGCCAAAAGGGCCAAATACTACCCTGTACACGATCGTGCACAGAATCCTACGCTACAATTCTCTCACTATTTGTAAACCATATCCATACAACTGTATAGGAGTTCGGTTACATTGACTATTTGTAAACCATATCCATACAACTGTATAGGAGTTCGGTTACATTGACTAATAAACAGGTTTTCACTTATATCGGTAACGCGGTACCGCTAGCCATCTACTGATATAGGCACCTCTTTCAGAAAAGCTCGCAGAAGACTGAAAGGCTAAAAACAGTGATAAAGCATTAAAAGTGCAGGCTGCAACATTTTGCAGCCCAACAACAACATCCTGCATCATAACCCATGGCAATGCTTCACCCTATACACTGCTGCCCAGCTGCAACAGGGGGACAAGACCAATCTGCCTGTCAATACGCTAACCCCTTACAAACATACCAGTTGGAAGTGTCCCATTGAGATGGCAGCTTGTGTTTGGCATTTGAGACCTGGCAACAGCAAGAAGCAGCTACAACCATCCCTAGTACCTTCCGCATGCAAGCATACATTCCAGCAAGTATTCCATGCAAGCATAAGTTCCATATCTTGCATTCATGAGCATCCCCTCAACTTATTCAGAAAGTAGAAGCAAGCATTTAGCCATTATCATCAATTGACACGGAGTCCCGGGTCCTGCTAGTCTTGAGTGAGAAGAGAACTCAGTCATCGTGCCACTTGCACTTTTAGATCAGCCGAAGGTCTTGTGTTGTTCATATTTTGCAGATCTTTTGGTTGGTAGGACATTAGCGCAGATGGATCCTTGGTCTTCAACCACATTGCTGGTTGCCCCTGTGCAAGACATCCCCTGACTTTACATTGTCTTGTTACCAGGTTGGACAAACATCATCTTGGCTTCCCGACCGGTTCTTTTGTGCAACCCCATGAAGGTCTTCTGCTTGCCTAATGTCTTCTGCTTGCCTAATCTTCTCAAGCCCATGCAACTTGTGCTTTCTGCACACACAGTAGCTGATGGTGACACCCTAAGACGTCCTTGCAACCCTGAGACTGGTAAGGAGCCTGACATCTTCGGTCGGGGTAGCCATCTATGTCCATTCACTTCAGAGCATCCACAAAGCTGTCGAACGCCGCAGCTCGCATGCAGAAGTACCTCGGTGGCACAAGGCTAAACGACAGCCTACGACTAACCACACAAAAGCCAGCGCAACAAGCTTCTTTTCCGGGTAGCATCCACGATCCTCCCGAGACTTACATCGCTTATGTAGTCCATAGCATAGCTGTCCACAATTGCTTGCTCTTCAGCGCAGCACCGGCAGTCGAAGGCTCCGCAACACGTCCAGGGGCTGGCCTCGGTGTCGCCGAATCACATCATCGAGTACTGTCTGCGTGCAAGTAAACTCTGCTTTTCCCAGTGCAGTGAGTAATTCAGGCCTTACCCCTGGACGGCTGCCATATCTTGTCTTGAACAACTTGCAGGACGTGCCGGGTTGCCGTCCATCCACACCGTGCCGTGGTGCCTGCGGGATCACGAGCGACGAATATACCCTAGAGGCGCATATACGCCCGCACAAAAGACAAAAGCATCCAGAGACGCCCTATGGCAAGCATAGGCTCTACCAAACTAAATAAATGGGGTCAACAATTCCGCGGAGCCTCAAAGCCATAACCCTGCAATATAGAGGTCCAACTTGGGACGCAAAGCTTCAGCAGAAGATCTTATATGGCTTGTTTACTTATACAAAGGGCCAAAGCAGAGGCGACACGAAAAGCCCGCGGATGCATAGAATCAACGACACGGAAACGGCAGTGGCAGGATACAAAGCTGGGCATAAGACTGTTATCTGTCATATATGCCATGTTGTCTTTCTGTTTTATGTGTGGCTCGGGCGAAGGAACATCTATATTGGGATTTCCGAAGAGCCTGAGCCCTGAGGCCCTGAAGCACCATGGAGCACCCATTAAGCTTCCGAGAGCTTCCCCGAGTGAGATTGGCTCCGAAGTTGTGGCACCGTGCAAACCCTGAGTTTACAGAGAGAAAAAGAGAGAATACGCAGAGAAGGGGGGAAGATAAATGAGGACTCTGACGGTATCGGTTCTGCCGAGCATGACAACTTGTGTGGGAACATGTACAGGCAGACGGAACCTGATGAAAACCCATCCACTGTGCCCGTACTCGTGGTAAAGCTGACAGCTCACACAATGCTGGGACACCAGCCCGCGACTGCACAACCCTGTCCGCTCTGCTCTGCAGTGCAGCTGCTATTGCGTACAATCAATCAACCAGAACACCAAGCAACACCCATCACCACATTCAACGCGTAGTGTAGGGCATGAACAAACAAACATAAGACAGCCACACTGCCAACCTCCATCAAAATCGAGCCAGACATAATTCCATACCCAGCTAGCTTGCCAGCTTGCGTGACACCTGCCTGATTTACATTGATAAACCTGTCTGCTGCTCCAGTACCAGGTGAGTGCATATGCTGGACTCCTGAACCTCGCGCACATGAAATCACAAACATCCCTACTCCTTGTGCAAGCCAGAATCCTTGCTACTGCTCACACTCACAGTCTTGCCGGCTCCAAAAGGACTGCTACAGATGGTACCAGAACTCCTTCAGGCTGTCAACGCTAACTACAAAGACAGGGCAATATGAAAAGGAGCCTATTGCATGCACACATCGTTACACGTCCCTGTATTTGTGGGGTAGACATACATAGCCCACATGTACAGGTATAGACACCATATGCGCTGTCTTGACGTCTGCTTCTGTGGCACCGGGGTTGCGGAGCATCAACAGATCTACAGTGGCGAATGGTGGCAGCTATAGTGGTAGCGTGAAGCACATATCTCACCGCTTAGCTTGCTTGGCTCGCAAAAGTGCCCGTCTTCTTGTAACTAGCTTCTGCCTCAATGCTGAGCCCCGCTGCTGCTCCTCCTCTTCCTCCTGCTCCTCCCCTTCTTCCTCCGCATCCACCTCCTCACCCTGCCCCTCAGCAACGGCAGCAGCTGTGGGTTTGCTACTGCTCAGCTGCTTTGCCTGCTGCTGCTGCTGTTGCTGTGGTGCTTGCAGCGCTAGACGCTGCTGCTCTGCCTGCTGCTGCGCTTTTAGCTGCTGCAAGAGCTTCTGCTGCTGCTCTGGGGTATAAGGTTTCTTCAACGTCCTCACTGTCACAACCTCAGGACTTAGCAAACCTTTTGGGGGGTCTACTGTCAGCTGCTTGGCCTTTTTATCCACATCTGGGACAATCTGATCCACGAAAGGTACCAGGACTGTCCTGTACTGCGACTTTGTGATGTCTGCCTCCGTCGGCACCAGGCGTAACCTGAGTGTGTCGTAAGTGCCAGTTCGGTCATAAATCTCGGTGACCATGCCCAGCAGCTGGCCTGTGCCTGCCAAGTATGCCTTCATGCCTATAAGGTCTTGAACGAAGAACTCATCCTTGCTCCGTAGCTGTTCCCTATCACAGAGTGCTAGCAAAAGCGTGTGTTTGGACAAGGTCTCAGCCTGCAGCAGCAGCAGCAGCAGCAGCAGGAGCAACAGCACAGGAGCGGCACACAGGGTCCATTAATGAAACGATGGCCGTAGCAAGCAGGCTTGGAAGGGTTGCACACGCTTGGCCACACAGACCGAAAGAAGGCAGGGCAAACACATCTAGACATGTAAACAGAGTGTGTGAGCAAGCCCCTGTACCAGCTACATATAACAGCCCTGTGACACATGGCAGCTACAAATGGGCTGCTGAGTTTGCTTCTAGCGGAAGAAGCAGTAGTACAATGCAGTTGACTGCATTGTACTACAGAAGAGCCTGCCAACCTCAACAGCACAAACAAATGACAATGGTATATTTGACTGCTGTGCAGGATATTTGGTCATTCTCTGAAAGGCGAGAGTATGCTTTGACTGCGCACCTGTATCTGAGTACACCTTCCTTGCCAGCGAGACCAGATGTTACCCAGGCCCAGGGCCCTCACAATTGCAAGGCCCCTCCATCTAATACATGCAACATTTCAATAGGATGGCTCGAAGCCCCCGACACATCTTCCGGCCCAGAACTCCTGCAATTAGCTACGCAACGTAATGAGCTTCCCTCCTCTAAAACTCCTGTCGATATGCAACCTTCTCCCCTGCTTCAATCAATCAATCAATCAATCAAAACGCAAGACCAGCAATGCCAATGGCCAAACAAACCTAGGCCACAAACACAAGGCTCCTGATCACAATCACGAAGCCACACAACCGATGGTGGATTTACCACACACAAGCTGAGGCTAGATGCAACGGCGTGCACACCAAGGGTAAACAAACACCACCACTAAAACCCAAAACCTGCTCCACTTCCATCACACATGGGTGGCGGGGAGGCAGCAGGATCAAGCACCACCCTAGTAGGGGCTGGAGGTGGCTCCCACCACCTAGGTACTGGTGAACCACCAGCCTCCCAACCACTGAAAGGCACCACATAGCGCTCCACATGCTTATCAATAGCTTGCTTAGTGCGCCTTCTACACCTCACTAAACGTTGGCTTTCCCAAGGGTGCGTAAGATCCCACAACCTCTTCCTCCAAGCACTCTTAATCTGACATGAAGCCTCCCAACTCCCCTCATCTTGACCAAGCACCTTCAGATCAGCACACACGCATTTCTCCCAGGTATGGCGAGGCCTACCCACTGGCCTCGTTATGTCACCATGTAATGAAGAGAACAACGCAATATGCGGCAACCTGCCCTCCTCCATGCGGCCCACATGCCCCAGCCACCTCAGCCTATTTGCTGTGATGTATGCTGACAAGGTGGCTACCCCACATGATTTCCTGATATGCTCATTTGTGTGCCGATCTGACAGCCTGACCCCCAGGATGCTCCTAAGGCAGCTAGAGTGCACCCGCTCAAGCTTTTGCGATTGCACTTTGGTCAGGGACCAACACTCACTCCCGAACAGCAGAATTGGCAACACATATGCCTTATAACACTTCACCTTCGTATCCAATGACAGATGCTTGGTACCCCACATCTTTTCAAACTGCTTAAACCTCCCCACAGCCTTGCCCCTCCTGATATTCAACTCCACATCCAACCTGCCATCAGTCACAAGCACACTTCCCAAGTACTTGAACTGTGACACCTCTTTTACCACACCCTCACTGATAACCACCTCTGGTCCTTGCTGCACTGGCACATCCCCCTCCTTCCAATCCTTGTCAATGGACAAAATCTCAGTCTTGCTTGCATTGATTCTCCCCTGCTTCCCCAACCTTATACAATAAAACCCCTTTCTGCCCTTTCCCGCCCACCTGAGTCCTATCTGGCACCTCGTTGAACTTCACAGCCCATACTTCTCTGTCCTGGTTAGTTGCTGGCTTCACAATGCGGCCATGCTGTATCAACACACGCTGCAGCATCTGTCCTCCTGCTGGTGCTACTCCCCCTCGCCCCCCGCCGCCTGTATTGGGGGGTTGCAGCCACAACCGGACACCAGCTTTAGCCAACCGTTTCTTAGGCTCATCTGTAATGGGGTACACCCGGACCTCTCCCTTGATGCCTTGGGCACGGCCGATCAAGCCAACATCTACAAAATCGCCCTGAGGGGAAGGCAAGGGCAACAGAATGCATGTCACATGCTGTGTCTGGAGGCGAAGCTGCACCGTCTCGGGGCGGTGGCAAGGTACATCTAGGGCCAATAGCAACAGAGATGCCCTGGTGTCAGGTCGTCCGGTACGGGTAACTGAATTTGAAATCCAATCGACCAAGCTGTAATTGGTAGCATTTTTTGGGGGCCGGGTGTGCATCATACACTCGTTGCCCAAAGGGTTGAATTGGAAGGCCCTGCCAGGGCTCTAGCAAGCTGGTGACAGGCAAACAAGCACTTTAAACTCTGAGGATCTTCCAGCCAGAACTATGGATGGCAGCAAACCGTTGAGCCAATCGCAAGCATTTCATCAACAAGGCGAAAGGAAGGAGCACCATGGTTGCTTGATATGGGCTAGGGGCTAGTGGACAGCTGCAAAACTCTTAGCAGGTCAAAGACCCTATGACCCATCAGTGCTGGCTGGGAGTAGCTGTGCTAATGTTCTCCACTGTAACCCTGCTTATGTACTGCAACGGCCCCTTCTATTCAGCCAGCCCATGCCAAGAGATGGAGACACATCTACAGTTGAATGGACTGCTGCTGCTGCTACACTGCTGCCACCACTCACCTCTTGATAATCAATTGTGCTCGCTTCAGCGGGAATGTGCCGAGCAGAGGAGGTCTGCGGGGCATCATCCGCAGATACCTCTGCGTCAGTTTGGCTGGGAAGCGTTCTGCTGTCGGAGCCCGTAGGTGCACCAGTCCCAGCTTGAGTGGCTACCAGTGCTCTGCTGCTGCTAGTTGGGATTGACCACAGGTTACGCAGATGACCACGTATCGGACACGGAGGAGGCATTACAACCCGAGGACAGGGCCGTTGAGCCCTGCCAAGACGGCATGGCAGGCTCCCGTGAGGTCCAGCATGGATGGTGTTTGGGCAGGCCATGGAGAGCAGTTTACTTGTGAACGAGAACTCGCGTGGCAACTTGATTGATACCTTTACAAAATCGCCAGTCTGCAGATCAGATATCCACACCGTCACAAACACTGCCTGTACCCCATGTGGCCCATGTTCAGAGCACGGCAATGTTACAATCATAAACACCTGCAGGGAGCCTCTTGCAAAGAGATTCTGAAGCAGCACATGACGGTCATCCAATGACCTGCCTTTAGAAGCAATCCGTGCGCGGGAGCCTTGGCTCCGCGACCACGCCGCCCCAACTCAAACCCAGCCACGACAGCCGCAACCGACAGCAACCCACCCTGCCAACTTTCACACAGGAGTCCAGCTATTTTTATGGCCTCGGCTTACTTGCACAGATGCAAAAGGGCACCTTACAGTTTAAGATAGCTTACCAGACTTACGGCTGTCCCCCAGGTTGGCAGCCCCACAGGCCTGCATCCTGCCACAACAGTCATTTGGACCTGCTGGGGGTAGAGCTTTCAACCTCTGCTCTAAAACTATGGAGCTGGGAACCCCTCATCCGCAATAAGAAAACGGACCTGGCCACCAGCTGCCTGCATAGGACAGGGAAAGGACCAGAACTCTTAAATCTGGCCTAACACCTTCCCACTTTTGCCGTGTTATAGTGATCAAACATGGCCTAGGTAGCACTAAACAACGTATGGAGCTTCTACAGCCACAACACAGGAGACATACCCACTTTCGTCACCATCAGTGGCACATGATGATCCTCGGGTAAAGCACATGTGACCAATACACAACAGCTATGTTGTTAAACAGTTATAAATACCAGGGAACTTCAGATGCCCTGACAAGGTTGATAACACATTCCCAAACGAAATTTGCCAAAGTACCATTTGTGTTCAGAACGTTTACCAATTACCAATTACCAAATGGCCCCGTCAAAGCGGAGCGCCGGTGGGGGCAGCGCCACCCACAAGGAGCCAACTTAGGCTCCAACGGCATACTCAAGTTCCTGTCCAAAACTGACACGATGGCTGCCACCAGCCCACCCTAGATCCCTTGCTAGCCAATGTATGTCAGGCCAGCCCATTTCGACTTGCCATGTGCTGACCAGTTGACCCAGTCAACAGCAAGCCAAGCAGTTTAATGCCTTGCTCAGGTTTAGTACGGCTTAATTCTGTGTCTGCAGATCATGCTCCCCTGCAGCAGCAACCAATTGGTCACGGGACACATTGCCCCCCAAACCATTCCCCTTATGGGAGCAGGTCCCACTAGCCTTTTCTGGCATGCAGCTGAGTGTTAATAGACCTTTGGCCTGAGCTTTGGTCAGGTAATCCCACTAGCAAGACTACGCCCCAAACTCTACAGCTAATGTTCTCTTCAGCACTAACAATCAGATGGACATGCTCTACTCACCGTCATGGTGGTTGCAGTCAAAGTTGCAACTGTGTAACCGACACCCTTTGTGAAGACCACCCTCACATGAGGCTGACCCCTCCAGGTCTCACCCAAAGCTGGCTTCATAAGTCCGCCATTGCTGGTGCTGAACACCTGCCAAGGCAGAGGCAGCACACCACCACGGTTGCCACTGCTGCTACTGCTGCTGCTAGCACCACCACCACCAATGCTACTGCTGCTATTACCTGTGGTGGCTGAGACGAGGTGGTTGGTGACAAGCACTGCCAGGGAGTGCTGTTCAGCTAAGTTCCGGAGCATACGACCTAGGGCAATCGCCAGCACTTGGCCTGCACAGCATCACAACTGATACCATCATATGGCTAGAAGTTGATGATTGGGTGAATAATACACTTGAGGTCTTTGCTGGCGCTGGCGGGGTGAAGAGAAACACAACAGACAAATGTGGCTAGGCGGCTCATTTCTGATCAGACATCAGGCAATAGGGATGGGTAGATGAACTTCTCAGCTATTGGTTTGGTGCTCACAAGACTGAAGCAGACATTTGCAGGAGAATCAACATCATACACATGGTGTCCCTTCATGCAACAAGAGCCATGTTGGAAGGAGCAAAGCCTCCTCAAAGTCCCTAGACTAAAGGTAGATGGCAAAAGCTGGCTGTGAGAACAGCACTCCTCCTCAGACAGGCTTCAAACTACTAGGGCATACAGGGTGCTTGCCTTGTGTTTGGGCCAAAACCAATGGGCTGACACCTCCGGCCGCTGCAAGGCGGCCCAAGTACGCCCATACATATAGTTCTCCGAAGCGTGGGTGGCTGCACAATGCACCAGCCTTGCCTGTGTAACAGCGTTCAGAATCCAAAGGAAAGGACACCAAAGCTCCTTGTGCAGCATACAATTGCAGCCCATGTCTTTGCCAACACACCCTTCCCGCTAGAAATTCTTGAACATGAATGGTGAAACAAAGTGGTGGACTGGGAAGTACTGGTAAGTGAAGGTGAAGTGCTGCCGATGCATGTTGCTGAGGTCACACCTCATCTCCCTTCTTACCATACCTTGATTATGTTGCTGGCCCCCCAGTACTGGAGACAGCACTGCTGACACCGAGTCTATGATGAGCAATTTCGGCCTGGCAGGATCCTGTGCAAGCACAAAAGCACACAAACGCAGTGATTACAGGCTTCAATTTACAAGGACCCGCTGTTCTTGAGACGCAGCTCAGGTGGATAGGCACTAGGCGGTACCTCGCGTATGCTCAAAAGGCGCAAATGACAGCCAGGAGACCAGTATCTTCAGCAGGGATTTGGCCGCTGGCACGTTTACCAGAGCGCTGGGTGATGCAGGCATACACCAGAACGATCCTTCAAGCTTACAAGAGCAATCTAGATCTACGATGGTTTTTCACACTTATAACCAGTAACCCTCCATGTGCTGGAGCACAAGTTCTTCATCTCTTTGCTCACTAGGCAGATACATGGAAAACAGTGTACATGAGTTCAGTGATTTTACCTGTGCTGGTGCCGTCGCCAGCTTAAACCCCAGTTCATCTAAGCAACTGAGGCAGGCGTAGATGTTGTGTGGCCGGACCACTTGTATGGAGGCCAAGGTTTGAGCAGCAGGGCGGCCGGACAACTGCAAAAGAAAATTGCTTCAATGTATGAGGGCTTCAGGTCACAAGACAATAGATAAGGCTAAGTGGCCAAAGAGCCTGGATACAAATGAATGTGGGCTTACCACTTGCTGGCAATGTGTTGCCAGCTGTTGAGCCCTTGCAGCATTGAAGGTGTTTGAGGTGTCCAGGTACAGCACTGCCTCACCACGGTGCGCAGTGACCACCGCTGCTGAATGGCACAGCTGCAGCACAGCAAAAGCAACAGCTGGGTGTGGCTACTTGAAGCTGCATGCATCCCTTGAACAGCATGTTGTAACATGCACTTGCTGGTGGTCTGCCTAGCCCTTAGCAGGATGGCATTAAAAATGCAGCCCATCAATGGAAGCTGCAAAGGCAGCTGTGCTGGTAGGCCAAAGCTAGTCTAGCCACGTGTCAGATGGCTTGAAACTGAAATTGGTTTGTTGAGTAATGCATGTTGCCCCACGTTGATGTGGTGACAAAGCCGTTGTCAAGGGCTTTATTCCCCTATTGTTCTACATAGTATGGGGGCCTAAAATAGGCCTTTTCTGAGAAGCCGTCGCACGCCGCAAAGTGCTTTAAACAACAAACAAGGAACTTCTTCTAGCAGGCAGAAACAAGGGGGTGCCTCAAACAAGACCGACTGCAGGATAAAATATCTGGGATTCCTTACTTGAGACTTCCCAGATGCAGACTCGCCAGCAATCTCTGTTACATGTCCTTCTCTCAAGCCTCCTCTGAGCAGCTCATCTAGCCTGCAGCACCCACAGGGTACAACGTCCAAATGGTAAAGAGGAAGGCCTGAACCCCTCTCATTGTGCCTATACCTCTGGACAATGCATGCTGAACAGCATTCTTATGTTGTGGCCGCGAGTCACAATTTCAGTCAAGATAGCAATCGAGCAGCCTTGACTGAAATTCGTCTCAGCAGTCAGCAGCTGGTCACATGAGCACCATGCATGCATCATCATACATATGACTTGCTGTCTTTTTGAGGTCAGCAACAGGTGTTGTGATCAGATGGATCATTCAAAAGGCCTACAGTAACACTGCACAAGCATGCAAATCTGGTTTCCTGCATGGGATGTTGGCTGAGAACTGTTATGTGTGTAGATCATGAGAAGCCCCTCCTGCTTAAGTTTCTGCCAATGCAGCTGTGTGAGCGGTCACCATGTTGGACAGCGGGGCGGCTCCTCATGCCATACACACATAGCCAACCTGTTGCAATCAGTCTATCCTGGCTGTTTTGCACACCAAAGAAGTGGTCTTGGATAGATCAAGATGCTGAAAGCTTGGACTGCGCTACTGTATAATATTTATATTGCGTAGCATGCAATGTTATGCAAGAAAGTGACACCATTGATGGCGTCATGTGCTCTGGCAAAGCAGTTGCATACGTCAGGTGAGCCCTGATACCCTGAGCATTACGCGCATCAGAGACTATGGAGAGCGAGAAGCATGGAGAGCCAGAAGCTTACACATCACATCCGCTTGGCAGGAGCCTGAGGTTATCTCTCAAGTTGGAGAAGATGGCTGACCCATTTTGAAGCTGAGGTGCATGCGAGCATATGTGCTGCAGTAGCAGTGCTTCTGGAGCTGCAGAAGCACCTGCCTGGGTAGTCTGATCCTATGTAGATGGAGAAAATGTAGTAAGAGGTTTGTGCCACAGCTGACATGCGGCTGCAGGAGTTTCTTCATGTCACAAGTCTAGAATTACCCACGTCTAGCGTTTGCAGCCCAGGTATTAAGTCTGAATATGTTTCTGCGCTGCCGAGGAATGCCTCAACTGCAAAGTTACTGAGCTGTCAGCTGAAGAGGGGTTGTGCTGGGTAAATTCGTTCATAAGCCGGATGTACCGGATACGTAGCGGCTGGACAACTGCTGTAGGGTGGCAGTATCTGCTGGTGTTGAGAGTGGCAGTGCTGCAAGGCGTGTCATATGTAGAGCTGTGCTTAAGCACTTGAGCTAACAGTACTGAGCATAAGAGTGGAAGTTGAACCTATGCACGATACTCAGCAAACTGCAACAGCCAGGTTAAGCATAACGGGTGGGACATGTGGGCTTGAGAGGCCTTAAGGTTAAGTCATACCACATGGAGCTTAACGTCATGTCACCAAGTGTAGCTGCTACATGGCGCTACGTGTGCTACTAATAGGGCGACAAGAGCCTGTGCAGACGATCAGTGCATTGCGTGAGTGCTTCCGGCAGTCACCGGGGTCACCCGGCATCTTTGAAGTGAGTAGGCGCACCAAAGGAATTGAGACTTCATCCGCGTTGCTCAAAACCCCTACGGCCCATGTGCTGTCACTGTAGGTCGATGGCTTGTCAGAACAGCCGAGTTGTGCAACCTTGTACATGCTCGTTGTTCAAGTGTAGTCTCTGCTTCCTACGGACATA
This sequence comes from Pseudopediastrum boryanum, assembly GCA_963556185.1. Lineage (NCBI taxonomy): Eukaryota > Viridiplantae > Chlorophyta > Chlorophyceae > Sphaeropleales > Hydrodictyaceae > Pseudopediastrum > Pseudopediastrum boryanum. Next base: position 6,441,798 of record OY744508.1, on the reverse strand, counting down.
GGAGTAGTGCATTATACATGGCATCGGATATACTGTAATTTGCCATTCAGCTGGCGCCAGCATTTCAGCACCTGGGAGCACCGCCTGGCAGAGATGGGCAGAGGAGAGTTTTGCATCGACTTCGTAAGCCCTCATCCAGATGCCAGGGTCCTAATATATGACTTGGTGGGTAGCGAAAAGTGGTTTCCACGCTTTGGAGAGCGTAATCTGACGTCCACTGACTTTGCCATGTTCAGGCTATCGGGCTGCCAGCCTTGGCGTTTCTTGGCTTTCTGGTAAGCGAAGCACCTGGCAGCAGCGTCAGAACGGCAGCTGCAGCAACAGAATATGTAAGACCAGCAGCAGTTCTATACCACTTAGAATCTGCTGGTTTTTGTTCTTTGAGGCTGCAGTGTGCTGAACAGGCTTCAGCAAGCAGGACAGCTGCTGCTCTCTGATGTAAGCAATTCCTCAGATGTCAGTTGAGATCCAGACTCATTACAGAGATAAATCAGCAGCTGCAAGGATCAACCCAGCACCCTGCTTACTCTTGCAGCATAGCACGGTGGCAGAAGTGCAAGGACCCATCCACTCCAGCAATAGCAGCAGTGGTGATCTCATCAACATGCATTGACATCACCTGCACCTTGCAGCGTGCATTCTAGTAACGTCTCTTCATTCACCATTCTAGCTGGGTATTGCAAGCAGCCCATGCTCCCCATAGAGCAAGAGCCTTGCCTTCCATAAAGAGGCACGTATGGCAGGTAAATTACCAATATCTGCAATATGTGCGGACTCTTCCAGGCCTTGACATCTCCAGGGCACAGACATTAAGCAATACCTCAAGAAGCTGAACTAGCACATCAACCACACGACACCAGTGCTTCCACCTGCATTGTTATCTTCTCGCTCTGAACTGTTACCCCCCTGCTTCTCCTGCTCCTCTGCTACGCCAGGCATGGCACTTCAAGCCCTCCATGAGGAAGCTGCACCGCTCTCGCTCCCACATCATGACCACCTACTATGGCTTCCTGTGGGCCATCACCCTCCTCAATGCACTAAGGTGTATTGCACAAATCTTCCAGATGGGAGGTTCCCACGTCACGTCCTGGAACATCATGTGGCTGATCACTAGGTTTGGTAAGGACTCACTCAGTCTGTTTATATCTGTATGAATACTGCAAATGTGTCTTTATGTGTTTGATGGTACCTTAGAGCAATAAATGCTTCATGTGAATCACCTGCATATAGCAGGGATTGATTTTTCCCTACGTGAGGAAAAATAAGGAGAGGGAAACCGCTGGATAATGAGCTCATCTGATGCTGTTACACATTTGCATGCTGAAAAGCACTGATCCAGGCCAGCAGCAGTAGCCAGAAATGCACAGAAGCCTACATCATGGGAATTCCTATGTGGTTGTGCGGTTTATTGGGCACATTTCCGCATGGGCGACCTCCACTGCGTGCCCAAGCAGCCAGATCTAGTTCATTTTTGATGGCGAAGCAAGAAATATGCTTTGCTTGCTTGAGATCAGACGTGAATGCTGGTCTTTTGAAGTGGTTAACATGCTCATTGTCTCCCGTTACATCTGTGCTGTGGGCTTAAAAGGAAGGTTGACTTGCTGTGGTTCTTTCTGTATGTAGGGATGATATTGCTGGAGGTGTCAGTGGTGGTATTCCTCATGCAGGGATATGCAGCAAGTGGCAGACAGGTGGGCACCCGGTGCTGAGTGAGTGAGTGACACACAGTGACACAGTGAGACTCCCGAGTTACAAAGGGACTGATGATGGGCAAATAGGGAAGTTATGCTACTTTTGAATGCATCACGCCACAGACGTGGCCACAGCCCCTTAGTTATAGAGCACCAAGCCAAAACATGACAGACCCCTGCTTTTCTTGTCCGCACTCCCCCCTGCTTTGAGTGCCTGTACCTAAACTCCAAGCCTAACGTCCAACTGCCTGCTATTGTGTTGAACAACAGTGTGCACACCCTTTGAGTTACTCAGGTGGTGTTGCCTGGTGAGGTGCCTTTTGTTTGTGAGGTTTGTGGTTCAGGCCTGGGAGGTGTGCTTGCCACTTCACTGCGCCCTGAGTCTCCTGAACTGTTCAGACAGAGCATACTGCACTGATCTTGACAGCTTTTGTGTTAAGGTGTTGAGGCTACTAAGGCATGGCACGTGGCTCAGGCTGAGTATAATTATGCCGTTGACAATACGTGAGGCAAAGCTAGCATGATAAGGTATTCAGCATTGCCTGGCATGTTGTGTGATGGAGATTCCAGACTGTCATTGCTAAACACCCTTCCTGCCCTGCAGGCCTTGCTTCGGACGCTGGGGTTTTCAACTGGTTTTGCTGGCTTAGAGACGTTGGTCAAAACCTTGTACATCTTTGTGCTCCATGTGCCGCTCTTCATGTTTGGGTAAGCAGGACAGTATTGGGTCATCAGTGCCTTGGAGCCATCTAGCTGAGGTTGTATCTGTGGCAAGGTGCAAAGTAAAAGCACTGCTGCTTTTGTGAAACATTGGACACTGATAGAGGGTTTATAGCATAGTTGAGGTAGCATGTGTAGGCCACTATTGCGCGCTTGCTCACTTCAACATACAAGGCAGGCGAGACCAAAAGTAAGCAAATCATAGCACTGTGAGGAACGCGGGAACTGGGTCAGGAAGTCAGGACAATGTAAACCACGGAGTGGATATTGGACTGATAGGATGTTTTTAGGGCAGACTTGGTAAGCTCACAAGACATGCATGCTGCTAAGGAGTGCAGCAGTGCTAAGTGCCATGCAGAAGCGACTGTGTTCCAAAGTCTGCAGCAATTCTTCTTGGGTATACGTTACGGCCGTTGCATGTAGAGCCTTAAAATGTTTCAGGCTGTGGCACACAGAGATGTGTGCTGTATCGGCAACAGTATCTATACATGGAGCTACTGCTTATGCTGCTCCTAGGTCTGGCCAAACTTATACGCTGCGCGTGCTGCTGCTGCTGCTGTGTTCCTGCAGGGGTAATCCCGATGACCCCTCAGCGGACATGACCTGGAGCAAGTGGTCCTTCTGGCTTGTGCATGCCTTACTTGCAATCATCATCTACGCCACCATTCTCATCCTCCCCTTCACACCATGGCGTGACCTGTTGCCTGCCAAGTCATCATTCTATGGATATGTGAGATGCTTACTGCTGGTGTACCTATGCATGGCTGTTGGGTCCATACTCATAGGGTCAAAGCTCCTGGCAGGGTATTGCATCTATGGTATAGCAAATTGGCTGTACTACGCTGCTTATCCGCCGCTGTTGTATCTGACTTTCCTGGCAGACTTCTTTGCAGATGATCAGTTGGACATGGACTTGCTGTACTATAGTGAAATGCGGGATGCTGGGTGCTTTGAAGATGGTTTTGATGAGTACTAAGAGTGGATGAGGGGTGAGTGTGAGTGAGGCTGAACAGATGAGGGAGTTACAGGCCCACATACCTGCTCTCAATGGGACGAAAATGTCACACTGTTATGCTTGGGATTGCTGTCACGGTGTGTTCTTTTTTGGTGATAGTTGAGTTCTCTTGAGTGTCTGTTCCCACTGTCGTCCTGGACATGGGACTGTAGTTGTGCATGTTTTGTCAATGTCTTTGTGAAGAGAGTTGCCGAAGTGCTGTGCATGACTGCATGGTGGGCCACTGGTTGCATGATGGCACATGGATGTATCGGTGCGTGGAGCACGGCCTTTGGACCAGTAAGCTGAATGACATAATCTGCGCTGTATATAAGGTCTATATCTGTGATGTTATACACACCAGGAGCCAATGTATAGTATGCCATATGCCATACCATAGACGTCGTCCAACGCAGCACTCACATGACAGAGAGATAGAGCGAGAGAGGATTACAGAAAGATATGTATTGTCTCTAGTCTGGGATCAATGGTGGGAAGGGTTCATGGGTGCAAAAAATTTCACGTAAAGCCCCCACAATAGTTGACAGTTACTGTCCCAAAGAGTGATTACACTACTAAGTATCAAATGGCCCCAATTTGTGCGTGGAGCGGGCAGCCTGCGGGGGCAGCGTCATCCGATCTACTGACGAGCCAAGGCCGATATTTAACATCCCTGTCCAAGAGTCATCTTACACTGGCTGCCAACGACCATCCAGCCCACCTATAATGCCTTGCTGGCCAATGTATGTTGAGGGCAGTACCTCCTTGCAGAAGACCTGGGTCGCCCTCACAATTGGCATAGATATACTCTTCGTTGTGATCTACCACTCACTACTGGACTCATGAAGACACAAGCAGAGAGCACATTAATAACATGTATGTTTCAGGGACAGATGTAGTGCATTCCCTTCTGCTCTGAAGCTGCATAAGACACAGCAATCTTGCTCACCAACGAGCAGCCCAAGCTGGGCTTAACCTCTCCCAACATGCATTCCTGCTGTTACTGCCATCAAACTTCCTCCTGCTTTGCCTTTAGATGCAGCACTAGAGGCTTCACCTTGAACTACTCTGTCACCAGCTGTGAAGGTGCCACTCAGCATCACAACTTGGCCAGGGTAGGCCACCTCAACGGCTAAAGCACTGCCTTCAGGCAGTAAAGGCCTTTCTGCTAAGCAGCCGTAGCCATACACCAGCACTCTACAATTCTGGAGAGGACCTGAAGGGCTTGCTGCACCGAACGAAGAAGCACAAAACACAACGGTGGAAGCTATTTCCTATAGGCTTAGGCACAGGCATGCATGAGAATCACGCTGCCATCTGAAAATATGCTGCCTGCAACAATACGGGGCCAGCTCTATCAACTAAGCACGCATAAGGAATACTGCCTTTGCCATGTTTATAATGGCACTTCGAGGTCCTTTGTAAAACTATAGCTCAGATACGAACGACCACCTGACCAACACGTCCTCTCATGACCTGGCAGCTGATGGTACCCATATCAAAATGGAGGGTGACTTGACTGAAGGTTTGGCTTGAAACAGGCGACACCACAGTACCACATGCCAGCATTTGCCTCATGGATGCTGGTAGCCTTGAAAGCAGCTCCATGTAAGATTGTTCTCCTCACCTGCCCCTGTCACTTCCTCCCAGCCGGCATGTTCAGGGGTGCCCTTTGCTCGCGCATCCACCAACACAAGCGGACAAACCCCAAGTTGCTTGTACAACAATTCATCATATCCAGAATCAGCCTGCACAGCATAGGCCCGAACAGTTAGCAAACCAACAAGCACGCCAGACTGCTGGCTGGATCCTAAGATGGTGTGAGATTGAGGCTGGTGTATAGCGGTTAGCAGCGACAGGCGCAAGAGTAAGCTACGCGACTCCTTGTCACGCTTGCGCGCAATCTTAGGCATTTGCATTACTCAAATACACAGACAAGCATGCCCTTATAGCGGAGGAGTGATTATGTGCATTAAAGGGCTACCGGTTAGACCTCCACAGAAAAGCTGACTGCCTCACCAGTATGACAGGCAGGAAGCAACTGTAGCACTAACTTGGCTCTTACTATATTCACAGCACTGGTGTGTTGTTACACTAACCATTGGTAAAATGCCCAACCAGGTCATGCCCTGTGCTTGATTGGGACATGCCCCCCCCCCCTCCCTTATTCGTTGGCTGGTCATTTGAAGGTCTTGATCAGACCAGGATGCCACCCCAAAAAGCATGACCCAACACAAGGACTGCAAGAGGCTAAGGTGCCATCCCATGGTCACAGCACCCCCCTAAGAACAGGCTCACAATGGGAGCAATATGATATTGTGCACTGCAGTAAAGCACACTGGACATGAATTCCTTGGTTCAAGACCAAATAATGCTAGTTATATTGGCATGTGTTTGAGTGCTGATGCATAGCTCTCACTGCTGATCAGAAGCCCCAGACACCAAATCCGAGGCTGAGCAGCTGGCTAATTTAAAAAAATTGAAGCGTCATCTCCCATACTTTCATATTGCATTTTCATTGCCATGAGACACCATGCTCTGCTAAGCCCCTCTTCTGCTGTACTAACATGCAACAGCACCAGCCCAGTTGTTGCACCATGCCTATCACCAGACTGTCTGAAGCCTGAGATTTGTTTTGATCATTGTTGTCCGCATCTGCTTGCTGCTCAGAGCTCACCGACCACCCCAGTATGGGTTTGCCTTGATGATACAGCACAAGGCCAAAGCAGCGCTCAGCATGCCGGCATCTGATTGGCTTGATGGATAGGTGATCAGTGACGGCTACTGTGCAATCAGCTTCAAGGGCTGCAAAAGTCGCGAATTGGTCCAGGGGCAAGCCTGCACATAGGAGCACACAACGTCATGTGCCCATACTGATCTTGATTTTCATCTGCACTTTCACCTATGTTTTTCTGTATTTTTTCAATCCTTCTCTTTTCATGTGTACTCTCCTCTTTCAATTGAGGCACATATGCGGTCTAAGATGCTGAACATACCATTGGGCACAAGCGTTTGTCATGCCAGCACAGCAGGCCATCGGAAAAATGAGGATGCTGCTGCAATGATCAAGAGGCCGCTGCCCCATTGCTGAAGCACTTGCCTGTCGAGACGAGCTCATGCAGCCTGTGTTCTTGAAGTCGTACCATGACCTCAGCTTCTGCAAACAGCTTTAATTGCCTGCCTTTCTGCCGCTCAACTGCTAGCAAAACCGGAAGCTCTGCGCTGTGGTCCGTATGATTGTGGGAGATGTAGATGTTGTCTGGTACGGAACCTGCATGCTGCAAGCATGCAGACACAGCTCCAAATCCCTGCAATTGTAGGTGACTCTGCTTCTGGTTGTGCATGGTATGGGATGCAGCTTGTGAACCATTGCTGGGAAGTATCACTTACAGCATCTAGGAGGAGGATTGGTTTGCCAGCTTGGCAGATAACAAAGGACGAGCTGGTTTCGCCGTGGTAGACTGCTGTAGCTCCAGCTCCTACACCTAGTACTATGACATCAAGATCTTCCATGAGGCGTACGAGCTGAAATGGATAGCCTGGAGAATGGGGTTGCTTATCAAGGGGGTGCTGCACAGCCGTGAGCTTTGACCCTTCATGTAAACTTGAACTTGGTTGTCGGCCGTGCAGTACTGGTGATAATGCACTCCAACCGCGCAACCTAGTTGGTGGGAGAAGCTTAAATGCTGAATTGACTGTGATTTACTGCGACGATCTTGGCTGTGGCAAACTCACAGGAGGCATGCTACGGGGCCACTCGGAATGGCTGAGTGCACTGCGACGGGCTTCGATGCTTTCCTCCAGCTGTCTATTCGGGCATGGCTGCCGTAGAAGTGTTGATACTCCGCTGTTAAGCACTTGTACTTCAGGTGACCTGTACATCCACGAGCTAGAGCTGTCAAGAAACGCTGCCAGCACCTGCGGTTTGCTTTACACACGGGATTACGATATCATTGGCCAGATAAGTAGCTGCAGCTCTTAAGTCTTGTGTTGTGATGTGCCCCGTCTTCACATGCTTCGGTCACCTTCATGCTACAAGGGCAGAGGTCCACAGTTCACCAGATCCTGTCGAAGAGTGGGTCATGCAGCCTTTAAGCAATTAAAGGATCCTGATATGACGCTTGTGGACCGGCAGGCTCCTGGAAATGTCCCCCGCAAACCCTGCAGCGACAAGAGAACTTACAAGCACCTAGTTCTCAGGAATGGGCTGCGTGCGTTACTTCTCCAGGACCAAGAGGTGGTCTTCGCCACAGCTTGCGCTAATGTGCAAGTGGGATACTTTGATGATCCTGCTGACATGCCGGGGCTGGCTCATTACATAGAGCACATGGTGCACTTGGGGTCAAAGCTTTACCCAGATGAAAAAGAGTACAAGCACTTCCTGGGCCAGCATGGAGGGGCTTCAAATGCTTCTACAGGTAATTTCGGGATTAGCATGTTCAAAATTAGTGCTGAACGTTGCGCGTAGTAATTCTTTGTAAACATGGTTCCAAGTAAGCTGCTGAGCACACAATGGTGACCCTCATACCCTCTGGCACCTTTGGACTATTCATGAAGAGGTTGTGTGGTTCTGGCACACGTAAAGAGAATGTAGAACCCACAGGGCAGGAACATGGAAAACAACTCAATGTGTACAGTACTAATACTGCCGCTAGTTCCAAGCTGCACATTGACCCTGCTTCCTCCACGGTTTGAAATGTTGAAAGTACAATCCCGGTGTGAGTGTCTTCCACCAGAAGACCATTTCCCCAGCCAGCGCTTCCAGTACTGACCCCATCATCAGCACTCCTTGCTTATTCTCCACTCTTCCCCTCCCTCTTTTCCTCTTCATACTCCCCCTTCTCATCTCCCCCTCCCCCCTTTCCCCTTCTTAATCTCACCGCCCCCCCCCTCAACCCTTGCCGCTTCTTAGTCTCACCCTTCCCCCAACCACTCTTCCTTCTTGATCCCACTCCAGGCATGGTTCACACCCGCTATCACTTCAGGGTTCATTCAGACCAGCTCCCAGGCGCCCTCTCCCGCCTAGGAGCCCTCCTCTCCTGCCCCCTCTTCACCCCTACCTCCGCCTCCAATGAGGTGGAGAACATCCAGGCCGAGTTCAGCCGCAACTGCAATTCAGACAGCAGGAAGCAACTGCAGCTGCGGCGCAGCTTGGGTCTGCCTCCCTACTCCTCCTTCAGCACTGGCAGCATTGAGACCTTGAGGGACAAGCCGCTGGCAGAAGGACAGGACCCGGTGGCAGCACTGAAGCAGCTATGGGGGAGCTCCTACACAGATGGGCTGCGCTGGGATTACCTGCCATCTTGAGGGTGGACCAGGCATGACAGCATTTACCTAGCACACTAGGGTCTCCACATCCCTATTACATTTCATGATAAGCCGTAGCAAAAAGTGCCATAGGCCCCGCACCTCAAGCTGTCACAAAGAACAGCGAGCTGGAACATAACACGGGTTGTCTTCGGCGTGTATAACAACATACGCCTTGACATGAGACCTCCACTCCTAGAAGTAAAGAGAGATCCACTGGCCCTGAACTGGGTATCTCCAGCAGAATCATCATCGATTTTGAGGCACGGCGTTGCAAAGGTGCCAGGATGGGCTGGCTTTGCACTATCACGATCCCATCACATGACATGCCACAGCAAACGTGATATAGGCCTTGCACCTCAGGCTGCAGACAAGGCAGCAAGCACTGATTATTTTTTCTTACCGGCCCAAACTGCTGTGCTTGGCAGTGCATGAAGAGGCGAAGACCCTGGTTTGTCATAAAAATGCAAAAATGGTCCCGCTTGCTTCCTGCCTGGCCTACATTAGTGGATAAGGTGCAATGGGAAAAAGAGAGAGGCAGGCGATGGTGCTTTGTAATACGCTCATTGCATGAGCAGTCGTATGGAAGCCTGGCAAGGCTCGCTCAGGTGTTGAGTGACTGAGGGGGCAGCATGTCTATTATGGTTCAACATGCAGTGTAGCAGGGGGCAGACACCCAGCAACAGATGCACACTGCTGTGGCTTTCCAGCATGATGATTTTCAGGGGTGTCTCCAGGAGTGGCATCTCTGTTGCAGCTCCAGCAGCGACACTAGTGCATCCAAGGCACAGCTTTGAAGAGGCAGACCTTGCCAACACCACATGGCTGACCTGGAGCATGCAGCTGCTGTGCTGTGTCTTATGCTTTTCCCACAGGATGTCGCTTCCCTTTGTGTAAACAAATTACCTGGGTTGACTGTCACTTTGCAGCAGCTGCAATGGGCGGAATCCCCTTTGTTGACTCGAGGGCTAACAAGTATTCGTGTGTGGCAACCATTTCTCTGACGGTTTTAAGATTGCTCGCTATCCTAGGAAGGCCTAGGTGTATGCTGGACGTATACTACTTGGGAGAATAAAGTGCACACTTTATGGTGTGGTGTGTGTATTGTGTTGCGGCAGCTGACAACACCATTGCTCTGATGAAAACCACCGCTTTAGGAAGGCTAAGCTAGATGCTAGAATTGTTGAGTTTATAGAATCCTTGATGATGTCTGCCTCTTATACTGCTGCAGCTGACAACACCACTGTGGCTATCCTTGCCCCTCAAGACCTGCACCAGCAGCAGCAGTGGCTGGAAGAAGCTTTTGTGGATATGCCAGCTAGTACCAGCAGCATTGATGACACGGTACAAGCTGCTGCAGGTCAGAAGCGTATGCAGCAACAGCAGCAGCAACTGCAGTACCAGAATGGACAGCAGCAGCGAGGGCTGGATGGTGCGGCAGTTGGTGGTGAAGCTAGCATAGATGCAATAAGCAACAGCAGCAGTAACAGCAGCAGCAATAGCAGCTTGGAAAGCGTGGAAATGGACCCAGACAAAGGTGAATGTAGTGCCATTGCTGCCTCCTGGGACCCTCACCACCAGCAGCAGCAGCAGCAGCTGTCTGATGGTCTAGTAGTAGATGCAGGAGCAGCAGCTGCAGCTGGAAATATGCAGACTTATAACGGCAGCAAGGGGAGCAGGAGCCGCAGGTATCCTGAGGATGTATATGCTGCTGAGCAACTCGGGAGGTTGGTGTGTATTTCCCCCATGCGTCAGTTGAGGCAGTTGCAGCTGATGTGGTACCTGCCCTTTGGCCTGATGACATATCACAGGTGAGCCTTGAGGTGTCAGAGCACCCTCCATCATTAGGCATCTGACTGTTGTAATGAATCACCTTGAAGGACGGGAGTCGTTCCACCTCGCTTTTCTGTATCAGCTTGAGGTGCGTGGCCTATGACACTTATGTTACAGCATGTTCTAAATGCTTTAATAAACAGTGGGGTGCTGAGAGCTATGGCGAGATCAATAATTTGGTACAACCGTTCTTTCTTGTCTTGCTATGGATTGGTAGGAGCAGACAGGGAGCAGACATTCACACAGAAATAAAACCTCCGAGAAAAGTCAGCAGTCACCCTAGACGGAGTCCTCGTCCTTGTTTGGCACATTGATTTTTGCCTCTGGCAGAATGCTGTGTGGTGATTGAGAAGCGCGTTGGCTTCTGCATGGAAAACATGGCTGAACATGGTGTAAGGCTGTTTGCAATACCTCAACAGCAAGCAACCAGGTCTGAGATTCATCACGAGGTTCAGGTGCTTGCGCTTTCCCCTCTCCCTGTGTCCTATCCGCTCTATCCACCGCCTGGAGTGCATTGGTCTCCTCCTTTCCTTGTCCCTCCCCCAAACCCATACTCCCCTTCCATCTGCTGCCATCCCTCATTTACATCCCTCAACCATATCAAGCGCCTCCCAGATGCCTTGCATGCTCCATGCCCGCTCCCTCTTTTCCGCTGACTGGATATATTCCCCCTCCTGCTCGCCGCAGTTTACTCCCTGGCCCCCCCTGTCACTGCCATGTCCTTCTTTGACCCCCTTCCCCCTCCCCGTTCCTCCTCGCCCTTTTTCCCTCCCCTGCTATGCCCCCCCCCCCCAGGAGCAAGCCGTGGTCCTGGGCCTCCCATGTATTAGGTCATGAGGGTTTTGGCAGTGCAGCTCATCTGCTAAAGTGTCAGGGTTTAGTGGAGTCCCTGTCAGCTGGTCCAGGTGATGAGGTGCGGCTGGGCAGGGGCTGGATGACATACAACATCACTGTGAACCTCACTGAGGAGGGAGAGCAGCACCTGGACCATGTGGTAGCTACAGTATATAGGTAGGGAGGGAGGGCTGGGTAGGGTGGGGTGGGGTTTGGCTATGAGCTCCACAGTTGATAGCTTTTATGTTCTGTCCTTACTTCAAAATTGGCAGCACAGGTGCATTGAGCCCATGGTGTGGTGGTGGCAAAGGGTTAAAGTGCACAAAGAAGGGTGTACTCTGAAGAATGGGTCACTTGGGATGGGGGTTGAGAATAAGGTGTGTACTGTCTGTGCGTTGGTTTGTGCGCTGGCCTTCATGTGAAGTTTGTGGAGGGTAGGTGGTGGGGACAGTTCTGGGTCTGTTGTTTTAATGAGAGGTGACTTTGTATGCAGACAAGTGATAGCTGCTTGAGATGCCAGGTCAGAAGACCAAGGGGTCCGGATGGGCAATGGTTTGCTTCCTGCCTTAATATTTCTGCTGTTTCCCGTTCGCCGACTGCTCTCGGCCCCTGCACTAAGCTGCGGTTATGTTCCCTCACGCCGTGAAAGGACAACTGCATACAAACCATGGTAGGAAAACCAATTGTAGTATTGTACTTTGAGCAAACAACATACCTTTGCATTGGTCCCTCCCTCCAGGGCCATAGGTATGTTGAGGTGCTGTACAAGTCAGTGGCGTGCTAGCTGGTGCGAAGCCTGTGACCTGGCTGCTGTGAGGTGGGAGTGGAGGGACCCACCTGAACCACTGGAGGCAGTACAGGGGGCAGCTGCTAACCTGCACTACTATGAAGCTGAGGAGCTGCTGACTGGACCTGCCTTGATGAAGGTGAAACTTGAGGGTGGAGAGGGGGGGCAGAGGGGGAACCGGGGGGGGGGGGTTTGGGGGGACTTGGGGAGGGGGCGGGAGTGAGGGGAGCAGAATGAGAAGGTAAGGGAGGATGAGAAAGGGACTACGGGAGGGGTTAGCTCATATCTCCATGCAGAGCGTCAGGCGGGATGTACATCCATAACAAGAAGTATTTCAGTTGGCAGGCAGCGGTCCAAATGTGTCTACGTGCAGTACGTCACCTGCTTATAAATGCTACAGGCAGGGTTTCCTATAACATGAGTATGTTTCAGGCGACTAAAGAAGCATTGGCTTATCACGCTGTGCTGGATTACCACCCAGCTTCCCTGAGCACAACAATTAATCAACAAAATACCATAAACACCAAGGCACACAGACCCGTGTTATACATACAGATTACCCAAGGTTTGGGTCACTGACTGCTCCAGCGGAACTACCCTTAGTAGGAAGTGCGGCCCAAGTCGCTTGGCTGGGAAGCTCACTTTCCTATCCTCAGGAAAGGTTTTTTTTGTATCTTTATTCATATCTATTGCTTCATGTTCTGTAGGAGTACGACCCCTCTGCCCTTCAGCACTTCCTGGACAGCCTGACCCCTGAGCGGATGCTGCTGGTGTGGACCAGTCGCAAGTGGAAGGGTGCCACCACTTGCAAGGAGCCCTGGTACGGAGCAGACTACAACATAACACCCCTGCCACAGCAGCTGCTGGACAAGATACAGCATTACATAGCGGTAGATGCCACAACTGCTGCTGCTGGTGGTGGTAGTGCTGCTGCCGCCAATGGTGAGTTTGAGGACTGGGGGTAATAATGAGAGTACTAATGTCAGCAAGTACATTATTCTGTTCTCGTAACAGCTTGAGGTGCGGAACCCATGGCACTTTTGGTATGGCATGTTACAAGATGTCACAAGTATAATGAGCTCTATGGCACAATTGCTATGGCATGCAACGAAATGTAATAAATTGTATAATAAGCAGCAACAGGTACAGCATGCTTCAGCAGTGTCAATGGAAGCAGGGGTCTGGACCTTCACTGGCTGATTGCGCATTTATGAGGGGGTTGATGGTTAAGTTACAGCGATACATAGTAGCTGATAACACAGCTGCCTCTGCCTCTGCCACTGCTGATGGCCATGCTCCTGATGGGCAGTGTAGCCAGTAAGGGAATAAGGGTGTGTGAATGTTGCCTTGGCCGGGCTGCACCTATCAAAACTCCTCTGGCCCGGAATGCTGTAACAAGCCAGTATTCCCAGGTGGGCCCATGTGTCATGCACAGCTGTTGTGTGATTTCCACCATGCCGTTACAGACTTATAGGGATACGCTTTATAAGGCCCTGAGCGTTTCATGACAGCGCAAAGAGTTGGAGGCATCTTGTGGACAAATGGGTGGGATGACACTCATTGCCTTTTGTGCTAAAACTGGTGTTGATGCAGGGTTTAGCCCCCTGGCTGGAGAGCTCCATTTGCCTGAGAAGAACTGGGCGTTGCCTAAGCACCTACCAACAACAACAGCAGCAGGACCAGCAGCAGGTGGGGCAGGGGCACAAGGAACAGCAGCAGTAGCAGAAGCAGCAGCCCGACCAGGAGGAGGAACACAAGGAGGAGCAGCAGCAACAGAAGGGGCGGTGGAAGGAGAAGCAGCAAGAGGACCAGTACCAGCCAAACTGCCCCATATCAATGGAGGAGCTGAAGATTTGAGTTCAGGAGGTGGAGGTGGTGATGGCGCTGCTTTCTGGCAGGATCCTCCGACTGTACTGCAAGATCTGCCTGGGTTGTGCTGCTGGTATAAGAGGGACACAAGCACTGGGTTACCAAAGGTGATAGGGGATTAAGGGGTTGACTTAAGGTAGAATGCTTGGGTGGGGGGAGGCGGATGGCGAAAGGCCGCAATGGTGAGAGGTGCCGGGAGGAAGGTAGGAGGAAGGGGGGGTGACTTTGGCTCCTTTATGTAGTACTCGCCAGCATAGAGATGGACCAGGCATTACAGCACTGAACTAGCATGGTAATGTCCCACTGGTCCCACTTTGGCTCCTTTATCCTCCTGAGTAGTTAGGTATCGCATATGCGCACTCCCAAAGTGTGTAACCTTTTTCCTATTGTGGCTACCACACATTTCACAAGTGCAGCCCTAGCGGCACAAGCAATCAATCGATCAAAACGGCAAGATCAGTTACCAATGGCCAAACAAACCCAGGCCATTCACACCAGGCTCTTAATATCAATTACGAAGCCCAACCAATAAGCAATGTTTCC
>OY744508.1:6376543-6427020 GCA_963556185.1 Pseudopediastrum boryanum | reverse complement strand
GGGGGCAGAGAAAAAAATGCTGGAGTTGATGATGGAGGGAGGGGAAAGGGCAGGTGGGGAGGGGCCACGGAAGAAGCATAGTTGGAGGGGGTGGGGAAATTTGATGGTTGGGGCTCGGAGAAAGGATGGGAGAGGGAGGAGATGATGCTGGAGATGGTGATGGAGATGGCGATGGAGAGAATGACAGGTCAGGGGGGAGGTGGGGAGAGAGGCATAGTTGGAGATGTTGGGGGTTAAAGAGGGAGAAACGGTGGGGAGCTGGGCAGAAGGGAAGGGGACTCTAGAGGGGAAAGGAGAGGGGAACTGTTTAAGGGCCATGACATGATTAGATGAAGCTTCCAACTATTGGGATCCACAAAGTTAAGCTGGCTGGGATCTATCTAACGACCCAGTTCCAATGCTTCACCTGTTGCCCCTCATGCAGGCCTAGCCCTGGAGCAGCTGCAGCATCAGTTCTCAGCTGTGAAAGGCCGCCTGGCCAAAACCCTGGTCAACTGGTCTCACAACAACCCCAGTGATCATGCCGTGTATGCATCAGAGCACCTGCTACAGCCTCAGCATCATCATGTGGAGGAGCTACTGCTGGCCCTGGAGGGGGTGGGGGCGGAGCAGGTGCTGGAGCTGGGGCAGGAGCTGACAGGAGGGGGAGGAGGAGGACTGCAGGTTGATGTGTTGGTATATGGAGATGTAAAGGAGGAAGTGGCATTAGGTGAGGGAGCGGGGGGAGAGAGCAGGAGGGGGGGTGGGGAGGCATAGGCTGGAAATAGGGGGAGTGGGGCAGGTGTGGAGAGGTAAGGGGCGGGGAGCCAGCTGGGGGTGGGGGATCACTGGCTGCAGCTGGACAGGAGGAGACAGCTTGGGGAGGTAGGGGCTGGATGGAGGGGTGAAGGGGCTGGGCTGCATGTTGAAGAGTTAAGTAGCATGAAGATTTGGGAGAAGAGATACCACATGGCGAAAAATTAGGGATGTGCGTTGGGTTGGAAGACAAGAAGTAAATGCAAGAGCTAGACCATTATACCACAGGCGACAGCGAGAGCAACTCGTTATACCTGAATGCTGCTTTCGAAAGTTGCCAGCTGGCCAGTCCTCCAACAGCACATAATCAGGACTCAAAAGCAGCTGTGGAGCTCTGCTGATTACACCAGCATACTAATTGTGGAATGCAATGCTAAGCGGAATGGACAACCCCCTAAGTTGGAGCAGGAGGGGTGGTGGGGGGGGGGGGGGTTGTTATGGAAAGGGTGCGAGCTCCTTTGCTGGTATACATTTAGGTGGAGGAGAGGGTTGAGTGGCCTCAATTGGGGTGGGGCCCGGCATGCCCATACTCTTTGTGTGGACCATAGGTTTGATGGATAGCCCATACAAATAGGCGCTTGCACTTTCTGGTTAGTGGAGATATTTCTGGCTAGCGTGTATCCCAGACTGGGTATCTTGGCAGTAGTAAAATGCTCTTGGACTCCCGTGTGTTTTTGTTGCAGACATATGTCGCTTGGTGCAGAGGTACCTGCATCCCAAGCCTTTGTCACCAGCAGAGTGGCCCACTCCTACAGTACTACAGCTGAGAGGGGGCCAAGTTGATGGCACATTGCCAGTAGCAACAGCAGCTATACCAACAGCAGAAGCCTCTGAACCCAAACATGTTACAGAGACAGGGCTGTTGCTCCATCCATCACCACCACCACCAGCAGGAACCGCAGCAGCACCATCGAGAACATTGGCAGCAGCACCATCAGCCGGGGCAGTAGGGGCAGGGGGAGCTGCCGCCATTGCCAATGGAGGTACAGGAGCAGCAACAGCAGGTGGCAGTGAAGATGCCAGCATTTGTAATGCCGACGGCTCTGAGAAGGAGCAGGGTGTCAGCCCGCAAGGAGGCAGGCTCACTATCTATCAACCCTTAAACCCTAACCCTAGTAACAAAAACTCCGCCATCCACTTCCTCTGTCAGGTAGGACCTGAGGCACCAGACAGAGAAGTCACCAGGTTTCCTACTTGCCCTCACTTGATGTCTGTCCTGTCTCAATGTTGCTTCTCTATCTGGTTTTCCCAGTATCGTTCTTGGCGTGTAGCTACACCTCAGGAGGGGTCCTGCTCGTCCGGGGTGGGTGGGTGGGGGGGCTGGACCCCTTCTCCCCCTCCCCTAACCCCTACCCCCCAATCCCCCCCCCCTTGTAGCTAGACCCAATAATGTTACCTGGAGACCCAGCTATCTAGAGAAGATGATGTGTCCATCGTGGCTTCCCATGCACTAACAAAGATATCTCGGCAATGTTTGGGGTTTGTAGCTGGTGTGGGCTACTGAGTGCTGTAGTAAGCAATGGGCCAGCACCAGCCGTCTTGTCAGTATCAGAAGGTAGCCTCCTTGCTTCTGCTTCATCTTACGGCAAGAGTCTCCCAAGCATGGTGCCACTCAGCAGCTCATTTTTACTGTTCGTTGATGAGTCCCCCAACAGCAAGCTCCTCGAGTCTGCTAGGCTGAGGTAGATGCAGGACATGATTGCTAGGTTTTGAAATTATGCTTGCAGACTTAGCTGGTTGAGAATATTGAACTCCTCCATCACCCTGTTCTTGCTACGGCAGCTTGTAGTGTTTATGGAGCCATTTGATGGGCCTGTTTGGTAATCTATGCTCTATTGTTTCAGCACATGCTTACACACCCCATAGAGACGACAACTTCGGCTGCGGAGGCGACTTCAGCAGCCGGGAGCTCAACGAAAAGTACAGATCTAGGCCCTGAACCCCCCTAGGCCCTGAACCCCGCACTTCGACGGGGTGACCCAACTTTTGCGCCTGTCTTTCTAGCGTTGCTAAGCAAGCTCCACGCACGCGGCGCCCTCAACACGGTGGGCATGGGCGCGTGTACAGACGACAACTATTTTTGTGTATGCTGCAGATTGGTCCAGATGATGTTGAGACACAAGTGCTGGTGGACCTGTTTGTGTCAGTGGCTTCCAAGCCTGCCTTCTATGCCCTGAGGACACAGCAGCGCCTGGGTTATAGCGTCTCACTCACTGCACATAAAGTGCACCAGGTACGCCACTCTTGAGAAAAATGTCGTGCAGACATGGCCTGACTCCTTCCCCTTGTTTCTGTATGAGCAGGTTGTCAGGGATGCAGAGGATCAGAGTATATGTCTTTTCTGGGCAAGGGGTTAAGAGTTGCTACTGGCATGGATCTGATCGTCAGACGCACGATGGGATAAGCTACAGGTCGCGCTCGGCTGTGGGGCTGCAGCTGCTGCTCTCGGCCTTATGCACCTTTTGTCACTTGTCTAATACCTGCTGCTAGCTTTCAGCAGGGAGTCTCACAATTTATATGTCACAAAGATGGTGACACCAAAATGTATCAGTTGCAGTTGTATGTCACAAAGATGAGATTGACATTTGAAACCGTTGGCACCCGTGCACATGTACACCTACCTAACACTGAAACCCAGTTCATGAGGCTATAGTGCATCCTTAGCATCCTTAGCTATGCAGGCCATTGCTATATATGTCCTGTGCTATTTGCCTGTAGACAGGTGATCCAAGGTGGTCGTCCAGGTGTGTTCCAATCACCAGCTGGTCATTTCTGTGTTTCTCCTCTCCCTCTTCCCTCGGGTTGTGCCTTGTTGAAGGCCTGAGTTGGGGGTGCATCTTTTGATCGCATTTCCAGTAAGCATCCTGCACCCATGGAAGTTCCTAAAATCAGATCCTTAGCTAAATTCTATCTCACACAGTGGTAATATAACTGAAGGCTTGCTACCTGTGTTGCTACTCTTGCACCACTGTTGCTCCACGGCTGCAGGTGTTGTCAGTGGCACTCAGGATTCAGAGCCCCAGCACTGCACCTCTCAGGCTGCAGCAGGCGGTGGTGCAATGGCTGGTGGGGTTCAGGCAGCACCTGCAGCAGCTCCCAGCAGAAGAGCTCAGCAACAGTAAGCAGGTATGATCTGGGGGCAGTAGGATGCAGGTGAAATTGCCAGGTAGGGAGGCTATCTGGTAGAATAAGGCATTTAGATTGGTCTCATCCATACCAATGATGAGACTTAAGATTGGTCTGGCTTGGCGTGGTGCTCTTGTGGTGGTGCGCCAAGGGGTGTGTGTGTGTGTAGGGAAGCAGCTGCATATCATGTGCTTACAAGGCTCTTTCAGCTGGAGCGATCTGAAGCTGTTAAGATTTGCTTATGCATGATGGGCTGCTGGGGGGGGGGGGGAGCGGCGGGGGGAAGGGGAGGCCCAGTCCATCAACATATGCAGGACAGGAGTTGTCCCAACCCTTGTTGCGTAGGTCTCTGTCCCTGATGGGCTTTCTTATGTTGTTTGTGGTCCGGGGAGGAATTTCCGCCCACACGTGTCTGGGCATTGATGTGGACCCAGACGCATATAGGAAGCAGTGTTTATGTGTTCAGGGACAGGAACACCATGTAGGTGCTGTTCGTCATGTTGGCCCCCCCCCCTGTAGGGCTCCATCCTGCCCAACCGGAGACTGCCGCTTCCTACAGAGTGTGGATACCTATCCCAGCTGGCATGTTTTATTATCTCGACTACTACTACAGAGTGCAGGCCTATGTGTCCTACAATACAGTGTTCCTGCAGTTACTCACAATCCCTTGACACCTGTCAAGCACGGGTGTTAGAGCTGGGGTAGGTGGTGCCAATTCCATGGCTGGCCCACATATTCCCATGCTTCTGGCTTCTAGTGATGCTAGTGACTTTACTGCTCTTATGCTTGCAAAGTAGGACATACATGTCGCACGATGAGTGCGAAGGGTTTTGTCTCAGCAGGTGGGGCTGCCTGTGTGCCTCCTCTACATGCAGGCACTTAGAGAGAAGTACCTGCAGCCACCTAAGTCTTTGAGAGAAGCTGCTGGGAGGGCTTGGCATCCCATACATGCACGTACCCTGGACTTCAACCGGCGGAAGCAGAAAGCTGTGACTGTGGAAAAGATGGTTTTGGAAGATCTGCTGAAGTTCCATGAGGAGTATTTGACACCCAACGGGGTCAAATCTGGGATGCTTTGCACGCAGATCTGGCCAGGGAAGGAGCTGGGCAGGGCTGCTGGGATGCATCAGGAAAATAAAAGACCCGGTGAAGCAGAAGACCCAGCAAGAGATCAGAGGGGTGCTGCAGGCATGCAGGGATGTGTGGCAGCCGAGGAGGTGCTGTTGCGGCCAGAAAGTGTCGCAGCATTCCAGCTGAGGAGGACCAGTTTTAGGGATTATCGGTCCGTGGTTGTATGCTAGAGCCCTAGGGCCATGGTTTGTTTCAGCCTTGTGCAACCTGATGCATGCTGGTCTGACTGCTGCGGAATGTGGGGTCTCCTTGGCTACCACGTCGCATGAAGCACCAAATGGGAGCTGTGAGTGCACCGTAGGCGCTGCACCGATCAGCAGAAGAATCATAGCTACAGGGAATCCGGTTGGGCTTGTCGATTGGTGCGGTGCGACATTGAGTGGCATGGTATGCATGAAGCTCAAGGGGGAATAACGCTGATCGGGGAGCTATGGAGTGCTATCTACAGCGTCAGGGAGCCCTTGCAAAAGGAATGCGAGGTGGCCGATTTTGGGAACCGGTTTCGCGGTTTCTGTCACTAGAAGCAGACCTTCAGGACAGTATCAAGATGACACAGCCCACTGCACAGACTCTTGAAGGGCTTCGCGATATTCTCATTGCACTTAGACGGCAAACCCAGTGCGAGCTCCGGACGTCGGGCATGGTTCTGCTGGACTCGCAAGTCGCAGTGCTTGCATTGAGTGCTCTGCTTTTTGCTTGCTCTTCCATTTCTGCATGCTTCCTTGGTAATCACTAGGGCGGAAGTACTAGATAAAGCTTTGGCAGCATGCCTGCGCTCCAATATGGGGAGCTTGGGGAAGCACGACACGTAGGGTTGCGGGGCGTTGGCCAGAGGCAACCGGTCCCAGCTGTTAGCACACGGGCAACGCATGTTAGCTCAAAGCGTGTGCGTCGCCAGAGACATCTGAGGGTGAATGTAGCGTCAGAAGCGCAAATAGATTCGGCCTACACAACTGATAGGTGTTATGAGGATACCGAGGCCATCGTCAGTAGCCCGCAGCGGAGTGCGAAATGCATAAAGTAAGTCCACTGCATGAAAGCCATTGCAGATCGCTTACAGTGCATGTCTTTTGGAGACCATCTGCATCCAAATTCCATTGATGTAACCCCCGAGCACCAGCCTGGATAAGCCTGGCCCAGGCTCAAGCAATCTTGGAAGTCCCATGGCAGCTCCTTGCATGTGCGAGTTGGCAAACATACTAACCCCTTAACATCGTCCACTGCAACAGATCTACTGCTTGGCCGTCCAAGAGCAGCCTGTACCTCTTCCGCACTGATGGCAAGAGCTGCTCTAGAGAGCTGGTGACAGGTGCGGAGTGTGACAGCCAGCTTTTACGTATTGGCGTGTGCTTTGCAGAACAGTAGCTTGCTGGCAACTGAGCCCTCTTGTCTGCATGTCCATGCAAGATCGGTTGGAGGGTGCAAAGCAGCATGGCATAGACCACAGTTGGGCCTTGGCAAAAAACGACACATGGTGATCTCTGGTGGTCTGTTGGTTGAGCAATAGCAGCAGCACAAGGATCTGCAATAGCAACTCAGAAGCAGTACAGCCATGTCAGCATTGCTTGGCTTCTCTGCTGACTTGATATCTTGCACTTAGCAGCATGCAAACTAAGCGCGTGCATGGCATCTGCAGCTGTTCTGGGCATTGAGGGAAACATCAGAACAGCCACAAGCTGGTAGCTGCCAGCATACCCCCTCTCACATATATCTGCTTGGTTGTGTGTCCTGTAGGCAATGGCAAGCTGCACTTTGCCCACCCCAGCACTCAGCAGCAGCTGATGGTATGGCGGGACCGACCCAAGGCAGTCATGGTGATCAAGAAGCTGGGGGATGAGCTGCTGCAGGAGTTCAAGTCGGTAAGTGGACGGAGCCTGGGGGTTTGGTCCTCGGATCTTTGTGGTCCGTCAGTGGCTCCCATCAATCCGTGCAGTTGGTTGTGGATAGATACGCTTGTCTCTATGCTAATGGCGGGACACGTTTTTGATTAATGTGGCAGTGACGAAGGAGCTACGGTACACAGTTGCCTAGGCTTGACATATTCCATGTTTTCCGTCAGGAGTCCCATGTTGTCACTGATCTCTCACAAACAGATTGGCCCTGATAGTACACCTTGGGCAGGTGCCTGGGTCTTATTCTTGGTGTGGTGTGATATGCTGCAGGTTGTGTCGTACCTCACTGAGGTGGAGCGCATGCATGTTGTGATTGAGCCACACATGTACGAGCAGTTGACGTTGTTAGGGGTCAACATGGAGGGCGTCTTCACCTTCACACAAGAGGAGTCGCTTAGGTGAGGTGTGCTCACTGCTTGGGAGCTTGGCAGTGCCTGAATCATTGCAGCTGGGCAGTGAATGGTGAGGGCTTTCTGATGGTCTTTGGTTGATGCATGTATGGGGACAGGGCCAAATCCTCGAGGCTGCATGCAGTGGTTTCTCGAACGGTTCTTCAGTAGACGATTCCATTGCTTTTTTCAGATAGCTGATGATGTTGGATTGGCATGGATGATGTGGTGTAAACTGATCGTAGCGAGCCTACTTTGGCCACTGACTTATCATTCCAGAGGGAGCTTGCATGCAACCATGTACATACTGCTGCCGCAGCAAGAAGGCCAACCCTCACAAGCTGTATGAGTGTACATGATGTCGTGTGTTGCATGATTTTGGGGAAATGTTCATCCATACATAACATTCGTGTGAGATGTTAGCTATCAGCTGTCCTGCTTACGGCATGTATGAGGCACTAAAAGGGTTTCTGTGTTTGCCTGTGGGCGCAGGTTGGCAGACTACATAGACTTTGTCTGTTGCCTGGGTGGTGATGGCGTCATCCTACATGCCAGCTCCCTCTTCCACTCTGCCATCCCACCAGTGCTGTCCTTCCACTTAGGCAGCATGGGCTTCCTCACCAACCATGAGTACAAGGATTACAAGACGGCATTGCGCCAGGTGAGCGGGTTTGCTGGTGGCTTAATTGGGTGTAGGGGCGCTGTGTCGAGGGCTGGATTGTTTTAGGGAATCAAAAATGGAAGAGTAGTTGCAAGTAGCAGCTTTTGGGTAGGTTTCTGTATTCAAGCAAACACTGCTGCGGTTTGGATGAGGAGTTTGAGGGATGACCATGCAGTGTGACTTGTAGTTACATCAGTGTTATTTGGGTTGATGGTGACTTGATTCACTGCCTTGGAAAAGGAGAGGGTAGTGGAACATCTAAAATTGCATCGACTTTGGATGATTGCTCATTCAAGCAGCCAAGCTGCTCGCAAAATCCATGCTACTTGATAAAGATGCAGTGTAGATGTTCATGCTCGACATTGAGCGCAAGCAGCATACCCTCGCCCATCTCTAATGATGTTATGAAAATGCTTGGTAGCTGTTGGCCCGTAGACCTGCTGATATGTGGCCCTCACCTTTGCAGGTGATCTATGGAGGCACCAAGCTAGACACTTGTAACATGGATTCCATAGAGGACAATGGCAACGGCAACCGGCTGGGCGTGATGGTCACCCTCCGCATGAGGCTGGAGTGTGCCATCGTCCGTCGCGGCAACGACCGCCCCGAGCAGGTCTACGAGGTCCTTAATGAGATTGTCATAGACCGTGGCTCAAACTCCTTCTTGACAAACATTGAGTGCTACATCTCAGGGCGAATGATCACACGGGTGCAGGCGGACGGGATCATGCTGGCAACGCCTACAGGCAGCACGGCGTACTCCGTGGCTGCTGGCGGCAGCATGGTGCATCCCAATGTGCCGGCGATCCTGCTCACCCCCATCTGCCCACACTCGCTCAACTTCCGGCCGGTTGTGCTGCCGGATTACGTGGAACTTGAGCTTCGGGTGCCGGATTCGGCACGAGTTGGGGCGTGGGTGTGCTTTGACGGGAAGAGGCGCCAGGAGCTCCACCGTGGGGATCGGGTGTTTGTGAAAATGAGCGAGAACCCCGTGCCGACGATCAACAAGGAGGACCTGACAGGGGATTGGTTTGAGTCCTTGGACAGGTGCTTCCGGTGGTCTAACCGGCTGGAGCAGAAGCACTTGGCTGTGGAGTACTCAGAGCACAACTCTGCAGCATTGCCTGGCTTGGGTGAGCCGGTGGGCTTGAACGGGAGTGCAGGAGTGCCAGAGCCGTCAACACCGCCTGCTGTGCCTGGGCGGAAGCAGAACGGGAATGGTGGGGTGACAGCAGCAGAAGCTGCAGATGCTGGGATGAAGACCATCACCGCTGCTGCTGCTGCTGCCCCGGCTCAAAACTGAGATTGCTTGGGAGAGAGAGGGAGGGGGTATAGAGAGGGGCTGATTGAGCACGGTGTCTGGAGCTCATTCCTTACTATAGCCAGTAGCATGGGTGTCCTTAGTGAGAAACCCTAGCTTAGCTTTTAGTGGGAGCTGTACAGTCAGCTGTGAGGTGGGCCTTCAATGCATTGGTTTGCATAGGTTCTGGCTGCCAAGCAGGAAGCAATGCTGTAGTGCAAGTTTGCTGCAGCGGCAGGGGCCAGCCAGAATCAGTGAGTTGATGTGTAGTGTGTTTGCTTGAGTGGCCGTGGAGCTTCTGAGGGGTCAGTGGTGCATCATCAGGTGAACAGCTGTCCTGTCCGGGTCATTTGTGCATTGGTTTTAGGGGTCCTTTAGTATGGGAAGTAGAGGCTTTCATGGTTGAGGCAGGTGTGCTGGGTGGAGTGTTGTTTGTGACAGGTCCGGCTGGATATGTTGTACTATGTTTACTTGGGAGTTGAGGGCGAGTATTTGTTGTGGGTGCTAGTGGATGGCTGTCACAGTTGATTGCAGGTCATGATCACTGAGTACCTGCAGACGTGGTTACACTTCAGAGAGAACAGTGGAGTGCTTGTAACATTTTGAGGTGTTGACCTGAGTTTTGCTCAAATGTTGTATGTACATACGTTTTGGGGTACTGGTATCTACCTGATATGGTTTTTTTTGTTGGTTCATGCAGCCTCCGCTAATCAAGCTTTGGTTGTTCATGTCCTGTTTGAAGCAGGGTTGGTTTAGTTCTATTTTAAGAAAGGGGCGCTGGGGCTAATAAGGAGGCCAGCAGTGTTTGACTGTTCTGTGCAAGTGTGCCTCTGGCGTTTGGCTTGCAAGTTTTGGTGAACGATCGGTTGGAAAGTCAGCCGCTGATCAATGAGCTGTTTGGCTTAGGTGGCTTGGCCTAAGCAGCAATGGCTAGAGCAGTGAGCTGCTCCTTTGTATTGCGTGGTGTCTGACTGGGTTGGTGAGCAACATTCTGAACACAATTCAGGTTTGGCGAGCAGCAGTGTATATTCAAATTATGTGGCAGGTTAGTTCTGGCCTGCACGCTTGGCATTTCTGACTCGGACAGGGTGTTAGTCGATGGTGTCTTATGCACAGCAGTGGAAAGCAGTGTAACACCAGGGGTTGGCAGGCAGTCAGACATGCAGGCAATGCTCCTGTGGATCCCTGGGGCTTTGTGCTAGTTTAGATGGGCCTGAGGATGTTCCCTTGGTACGGCATATCGTGCATGGTATTAGGGATCAGTAGCATGTCAGTTTAAGATGGATTCAGGTATAGCAGAGGTGTCACGAGCTGGTAACTCAAGACGTGTTGAGCAAAACGCCTGTGATGCCTGGGAAAGCAGTCAAGTGCACCTAGTGTCATGTCGAGACCTGCAGCCAGGCAATCAAGGAACATTCTGAGCTGATGTGGCATGTAGTATGCAATTGCAGTGGCTTCTGCTTTTACCCGTGTGTGAAC
Source organism: Pseudopediastrum boryanum (assembly GCA_963556185.1). NCBI lineage: Eukaryota > Viridiplantae > Chlorophyta > Chlorophyceae > Sphaeropleales > Hydrodictyaceae > Pseudopediastrum > Pseudopediastrum boryanum. The sequence goes on along the minus strand of OY744508.1, from coordinate 6,416,247 downwards.
TTGAGGGCAGTCTGGTGCTGTAACAGCAGGTGACAGAAAAAGCCATGTGTATATTACATGCTCTACAAGATGTCTGGTGATGTTGTTCTCAAATCAGTTCTGTATCCCTGATGTCCTGTATTCCACTGTGGATTCTCTCCTGTGAAGTGTATGTTGGCAGGCAGTCACCAGGTGGGTGGGCTGTTGCAGGAGTCTTTCCGTTTGCAATGCATGGTAGCTTGTGTTTGACTATATATTTACCATGGTATATATTTACCATGGTAGCGAGCTTGTGTGTGTGTGTGTGTGTGTGTGTGTGTGTGTGAATCTTACATTGGCAAACCCATCGGCACGCGTGCGGTGCCACAGTTCACCACAGGGGTGGCAAAGCCACTAACACAAATAGAACCAGGAAAAACTGAACACCATCCACCAGTTTGAACTCCATGATCATGCATGTCCAAGCAGATACAATGATGCAGAATACTGGCCCTGGAAAAGTGCACACACAATTTTATTTTTTGATTTTTTTGGGTTTTTGATTTTTTGGGTACATCCATCAAACAAACAGCAACGCAACAGCATATATCACCAGAACATTGTATACATTTCATGCCAAAAATACTCTCAGCCAGATGTGGAGAATCGCAGAGCAGCAGCAGTTCCAGAACTAACACAGACTATTAACCAGTACATAGCCATGCCTAAGAGGTGCCCAGTAACATGAAAGTCATATGCAATCAATCTATATCGTGTCTGTTGGTACTGCCATCAGTCCGGTGGTACTGATGTGGTGGACTTACCGGATATCTTGCTCCCGGCAGGTCAATATTTGGATCTGTTTGATTCGGAGTCGGAGACAGATGTTCCTAGTGATTCGTCTGCTGAGGAACTGGTTGAAGTCTAGATAGCTACATGTTTGGGTATTCGCCTTGGTTGGTGTGCTGGCCGTCTTGGGTGGTACATATGCGGTGGACTTACTGGACATCCTGCTTGGTTGGTGCTCTGGATTGTGTTTGATTTGGATACACCCATCAGTCTCCTGCTGGTGATTTGTTTGCCGTGTCCGTAGTTGGATGTCTGCTTGGGTATTCCTCTTGCTTGGTGGTATGGATTCCATTGTTTTTGGACCCATCCGATGGTGTGTTTGGTCGTTTCGACCTAGCAGCCCTTTGCGGTTGCCGCACCTTAAATTTTTGTTTGTTTGTTTATATCATGTCCCATAATCCGCCATAGGTTGTAGAGGACGCCCCTTGTAGTAGTGGATGCTCCATCAGTGGTGACTTGAGCAATAAAGTTTCACCCATGCACTAGAACTTGCTGGTGGCTGTAGAGCAGTTTGACTGGGTACCGCTGTTACTGACAAATGGGACGGAGTTGGGGCAGAGTAGTCAACGTCATGGGTGCCTGCAGTGAATTGGAGTGGGTGGCATGAGGCTGGGGGGCAGTGAGGTGGCGGGTCTGTTGGTTTGCAGATCTCTCGACGGGACGGCGGGACGGACTGACCAACCAACTACGTAAATCTTCTGCTCCTCTCCGGGTTTCGGGGTACCGTGGCAGCTCATGGCTAGCAGGTTTACAAGTAGTGTTTAAGTGTTTTAGCGGCCGACTGATAGCCATTTTTGCGCATATCTAGTTATAAGGCGCAGTTGAAGCACGATGTCAATGCAACGTGTTTGGTTTACTCGAGGAAGATTGATGCTAGCATTCTGAGTTAGATAGGTGACATCAGAGCCGGGTACTGCCATCACATGGTCGTGTGATACACGCTGCTTCCCTGCTTATACTGCATCGCACCTGAGGAGGGACTACATGCACTAGAGCTCTAGTGTACCTTAACAGTGCTCTTTCACTGAACACGCCGCTTTACATACTCGTTGGAGTCCCTGTATGCGAGTCGCAATGTTTAGACTCAGGCATTAGTCCGAGTCACACCAAAACGTGCAGCGGTGGGCTGGTGCAGTCTAAATGCTTTTTTTGACTGCTTGAGCTGGGAGATCATCCTTGTTGTCCAAGCATACACCAGCCATGTATCGTATCTGGAATGGATGTCAATTCCTAAGGACACGACTACATACCAGTCTTTCAGCCAAACCAAACCCCTGCCTGTCAGGCCAAGAAAGGCTATAGCAGCACCTGATACATCAAAAATTGACTGGCACATGGGTAGTAGACGGCTGTGCATGACAATGTAAGCATGCCACCACAAGTGAGCACCTAGACAGGTCCGCAGAAACCCCTCCGCTGCTATAGAGGAACATGGGCATGCTGATGCAAAGGCCCGGCTGTTTTGGCTACATAATCTCATTGATACGCATCCTATCCCTCCTGATGTGAACAGGTTGCCTACCTATGCCATGTCACCATTCAAGACAATGACATGCCCATTGCCACCAACGGTGCTGGCCATAATGGCTGCAGCAGCCCTGTTTTGAGCTTGATTCTCCCAAAAAGCACCACAATAGCATCTATAGCCTCAAAGATTAAACTGGCTTGCTGCTAAGGAACAGTCGCGGGCACATGCCCCTATTGAACATCTAGAGAGCGTATGAAAGGTCCAGACCTTCATCCTGCAGGAGAAAGAGCCAGAGCAAACAGTACCCCAAAAATGTGTCTTTTGGACGGAATTTTGTCTGCTAAGAATCTACAAATTTGAATCTTGTCTGCTAGTATTCTACTCATTGAAAAAGTCATTTATCACCACCAACATACCTGCCAGAGAACCCTTGATACTGTCAAAAGCTCCCACAAAATGGCAGTCCTCTCCTGCAACTACTCACTTCACCTTCAAGTTACTCTCTTTTCTTGAGTGCTTTACCCCAGGGTCATGCACAGCTTGAGAGCTTGCTTGATGGGCTGCACTTTGCGGCCTAAATCTTTCTCGCCTGGGTTGTATCCAAAAGACACCTGAATCACTGCAGCAGCTGCGAGGGATGAGCACCCTGCACTATGTAACAGAAGGGCCTCCTCCTATACCTACTCCCTTTTTCCTAGATGAGCACCCGGTTGCCAAGGAGGGCTGCCGCCCATCCCATCTGTGAATGTGGGGCTGCTGCTCAGAGTTGTCCCCGCCTTGATCAGCTGTTCCCCGGAATCCTGCCGCTCTAAAGGAGACTCCCCCGAAGAGCCCTCCTCTACCTGCTCCACCGTATGGTGCTGCTTGCCTGTATTCAAGTGTGACAGCTGCACAGGGCTCTTGTGCTTGACCGCTCCCGTCTGCCCCAAAGGTCCTAGCAGCCCTGATCTAGGGCTGACAGCTTCCTCCATGCATGTGAAGCTGCCTGGGTGAGGAAGGCTGGATGCCCTGCTGCTCATCATTTCAGCACACTGGCGGGTGGGGCTGCTGACCCAGAACCTGCCGCCTGTGTCCGATTGCCGGGGTGTGTGGCATGCTGTGCTGTTACCTGCAGGCAAAACCACAAGGCAGTGTTTCTGTCAACTATTTAGGGGTCAACAGAAAGACACAATGTTCCCACAGACAGTCGTTGCATGGAAGATATGGGCTGGGGTCCGTCCAACCGCCAATGGCAGCCACAGAAAGGGGTCTATAAGCCCTGCTTCTGCTTTCGGTTGTAGGCTTTGTGGCAAGCAGTCGCCAAGTGATTGCACCTGTTGGAGCTGCAAACATACCGGGGGCTGCTGACTAGCATCCCCACTCCATGCACTGCATGACATGTTGGCAACAAATAAGCCAGCAAACAGACATATTCGCATCATAAGCGTCCTCTGTCAAGCAGGGAGGTCTTGCCATAGCACTCACCCACTGTGGCCATGCCCGGCTCCATCACATCTTCTAGCACCTCATCCCCAACTTCAAAGAACACATCATCAAGCCCAGCCATGTCAAATGGCTGCTCAATGTCCTGCTGCACGTTGTAGAGCAGCATCACAATCACCACATAGATGATGGAGGCTGAGTACCCTGCAGGACAGCTGCACAGGCCACAGCAAGTAACCAGCGTCATGGCTAGACAAGGGCAGAGCTCTCTTGCAAAACACACGTAAAATCACACATAGCACTTCCTTCAAGTGCAGTGGCAGATGCTCAGCAGCAGTACCCTCCTGGGCCAAAGCTATGAAAAGAACGGGCGTCTACACATTATCTGAATCAGCACGTGCATAAGAGTAAGGTACCATTCAGTGCCAAGCCAAGGAAAGCTGTAGCTATAACAACATGAATAGTCTGCATGGTGCCAACACCCCATGCTAACCTTTCCCAGCTGTAACCGTAGGCCACCCAGCTGTCGCAGAAGTGGCAGAAGTATGGGGCCAAGATGATGGCGAAGATGTGCAGCAGTACTCCATTGGCATAGCGCATCATGATGGGGGTGCGGTACTCCCTAAGCATGCGCAGCTCCTCCAGGTTCGCAATCATGTAGCGCAGGTACTGGTTGGTCCTGCTCATGCCACCCTCACCTACGAGGAAGATGAGAATCTTAGTGTTAACAAGCAGGGTGCCTTACACTGTTAACAAGCAGGGTGTTCTATAAAGTGAGTGGAGTGCAGGGACCTCTGCTTCCAAGTTTAGAAAGACCATGCAGAGCCTAGCATGACCCAAAGCACCAATGGCACTGCCAGTAGCTCCATGTGCTATCCCATAGAGTAAGCCTAATGGAAGGCCTTGCAGAGAGCAGCTGGTCCTGCATAGCGAACTCCGTCAAAGGATTGGCAGCACAACTATTGAATACATCCTGCTGCAAGGCCGGCATCAATTGCAGGAGGCTGAAAGCACTGCATGTCGAGGCACTCACCTCCTCGTGCATAGCCTGCCTTGAATGTTAGCTGCTCATTGAGTATGCTCAGCTTGCCAAACAGTGCATAACACCGCTTCAAGGCTGCTGTCCCTGGTTCCTTGCGGGCCAAGGATGCTAACGCTTCTGCATAGGAGCACTGGCTGAGGCACCCAAGGGACATGTTGTGTGCCAGAAACATGTCCTGTTAAGAATTGTTCTTGGCACATAGCCTTGCTTCTGCATATGATTCGTAGGAGCTGGGGGCTGTGAGGTACTTCTGCACATATCTGAGCAACTCAAGGAGCAGGTGGCGACACTGCATGGCTGACTTGGAGTGATCATTGCCCATGGAAGCTGGGAAATTATCATCCTGTGAAGCAATAGTAGTGCAGCATGTTCAGGGCAGCTGGAGCTGCTGTGAGAGGAATTCGTCTTGGCCTGGTTGATGTAATGCAGCATAACCATTTGTTCAAGTACGACAGCTGCTCAGATGAGCTGTGTGGAGTGCTACGTGCATGCCCTGCCTGCTTGTGCTGTCAGGACATACCTGAGCCCAATCCCTGTGCATGTAGTACAGAGCAGCTGCGCTGGCTTTCAAGTTGGCAATCAAGGTGATTGCTTTGTCTCTTCTGGTGAATGCCTGCTGTATGGTAAACACCAGGGGAAATGTTGTGCCTGTAAGGACATCATGTATTGCATAACGGAGTCCAGTAGCTGTGGGTGCTTTGCTTTAAAGCCAGCCCGCAGCACTTTCGGATAATAACAGCCCGATACCTGCTTACCCGTGGCTACAAGAGTAAATTCCATGTTGTAGGCGAATTTGTATTTATAGCAAATAGCAACTGCTATTGCTGCCAGTGCTGCCAAGGCGAGGGTATGCAAGTTGAAGGTGTACACAAGGGCTCGCAGGTAGCGCTTGCTTCTAATCTTGAGATCATTCTTCAGCCACAGTCTCGGCAAGAACAAGCGCAAGGGCTGCATACTAAGCGATATACACTGGGTTAAGTGGGAGTTTGAGCTTTGTCAAAGCACGCATCCGTGTGCGATTCCAGCCAGAGCTAAACGAGACTGGAATAAGCTCTAAAGGAGTCCCCAGAGTTTCGAGCACAACCCTCAGGCGCAACCACAGGACGGCGTGGCCGCTCCGAGCCAGTTAGAAACTTGAGCATCGCTCTGAAGGTCGGATCGAGTCCCAAGCGAGCTGCGATGGTAACAAGAAATTAAATGCTCCTCGACAAAGGTCATTGCAGGACGGCATGCGCTAAACGGTAAGTGGCGTGTTGATGGAGTGCAAGTGCTTCCGCATGGAACCACCATTCAAAGTGACACCAGCCAAGTGCCAACTGGTCAACTTGGCACCTGGTGCTTCTGACTCCAGACCTAGACCTCTTTATCGAATAAACGTCCGCTGGAGCAGGCAACCAGCCAGCTAGATCACTCCATATCACTCCATCCGAAGCATACACCTCGCTCTCCTAGGAAACCCAAAAAAAGTCACCGCTGGCATGGACTTCACCCCTGTGTCTCAACTGGTGCTGGGGCCCCGAGAACGGACTGCTAGCACTTTCAGTTTTCTTGATGGGTGGTGCTGAGAGTATCCTAGACACAGTTGACTGATCCAGAAGCACATTTATGCGGAATCATGCAACTCCGCTATGAACATCAACGATGGATACCATCAATTACCAACAACAACAACAACAACAACAAACATTTAAGGTGTGGCAACCGCAAAGGGCTGCTAGGTCGAACCGACCAAACACACCATCGGATGGATCCAAACACAATGGCTTCTAGAGACCAACCAAGCAGTACTGATACCGAAACATGTATCCAGGCAACCTAGCTGGCAACCTTACCATCCCTGTATCTGGAGCATAGAGCCAGCAACTGAGGCTTCCTGAGTAAGTCAAGGCCTGTATATGAACAGCAATGTACCCACACCCAGACCATGGATACCCAGCACCCTTCTGTCAAAGATGACTGTGAACATGCATGAGCTACTGTTTCTGGTGTGCACTGACCATCATTAATACATTCATACCATGTACTTCGCCATGCAAACACCCACAGTTACCGGGCCAACTCCGGCCAGTGCAGCCAGTCATTGTCGACTGAAGTAAGCAACTTAGACTGTCACGGTGATAGTTCAAGTTGCTTGCTTTGGTCCAGAATCCATATGATTTATCTCACAGCGACTTAAGGCGAGACCCTTCATCCACATGCATTGACAACTATCTCTCCTTAACAGCGTACAATTCCACTTGCATACCTTTGCTCATCATTCATTTTGAAGAGACTTGAAGCATGAGCTCAGTGGGAGCTGGAACAACCCATCGCTGCACCACTGAACAACAATGGATATACCTTTGTTGCTGGGTCGAGCGACAATCAAATTGAAATTGCAAGCGCCATATTTGGCTAATTTGAAGAAAGGTCCGGTCCTACAGCTTTTCCTGTGGGCAGGGGTACAATGAACATTGCTGTGGCATAATCTGTCTGCCTGGCATTGTTGCCAAAGACCTTCCTGCAACAGTGTCCTCTTCGCACCACAAACTGCAGAACAAAGTAATGACCAAAACACCAGTGTCACATTGCTGACAAAGCAGTCAACTCCATTACGCAGGGCATCCGCATTGAGCACGGCGCTGTTCAGTGCGCTCCTTATGAAACCTTCTGTTCACTAGCAGGTCGACCAAGCCAAGCACTCTGGTTTGCCAGAATGGAGCTGGACCTAAACATTAGGACATAGTCATCGCACATACTAGCTGCCATTGACAAGACAAACACCTCACGACCAGCTTGCCAACACCTCTTGCACGCCCCAAACAAACTCCAAAGATTTTCTGCTTTGTCATCTTCACTCATTCCGTGGCGAGGGTATACAGAATATACCTTGAGCAAGTCCCACTCTGAGAGAGGAATGCCGGTGTCCCAGGAGATTCTTTACCCATGGGACATTATAATAGGAATTTTCCATGATCAGCCTTTGTGGACAATAGCTAGCATCATAACATAGATAATCAGAAACAGAAGGAACACAGCCACAACCAGACTTCTTTCAAAGTTTCATTTATTAACACAACATCCCAATTAGACTTGTCCAAGTATCGCAAAAACTATAAGAGACACCACAGGCATGCTCTGCATCATCCTATTACCATCCAGCACCTGACACCCAATTCCTGGTACCATATCCATTGCCCAACGCACGCAGGCATCCAACTTGCGCTGGCACACACTGCTCACTGCTTAGTTGCTCCAATTACCTAACAGTCTGGCTGTTGCACATGAATCCTTTTGGTGAGATGTTCCACCCTTGTATCTATAACTAGCCATCACAAAGCCAGGCAGGATTGCATCAGCTCCCGCATGTAGCAAGTCACTCGAACCAAACTAGCTTACCCAATCTGTGAGCACTGGTCACACACAGAAACGACGATCATGAGACAGAATAACAACAGCTAAGCTCAATGCAACTGAAGTGCACTCATTCGACTCAAGGCAATCCACATAGAAACTAGACGAGCTCTATCAACACTGACAGTCCCTCAGACCAACAAAAATAAGGAGTTCACCACCTCTCTATTTGAACATCTAGTGCGGTGCTGCCTTAAAAGACCTCCCTGCCCAGCCCTCTGAAATCCTCAACCACGAAGTGAATACGCTCTTTCTGGCCCAAACCATGTCCTGTTGGTGTAGTCAACCCAATCGCTCTCATGTGCAATTGCTCCATTATTTGCTATGCAGTTCTGTTGCCAGTATCCAGCAGCACCCGTCACACAACACTTAACACAGCGTTCTAATACCTCATAAGCAGTTGTTTTCGCAATATAGACCGATTGTACCTTCTTCTGCCCATCAAGCTGCACTCCCAACAATGACCACTGTCTGGGGCCATTTTGTCATGACAGTAGGCATCAATTGTCAATCAGATTGTGTTTGCCCAAAAGACCAAGAAAAGACTCAACAATTGTCAGACATGTAAAAGTGTCTGGGCATGCATCTCTGCTTGCAGATAAACCACTAGGCTGCTGTTGCAAATGTTCATCTGCAAGCTTCTGTTTACCCATGTCAGAGCATCTGTACAGTATTCAAGAATGGGAGGAGTAGCCAGAAGGGTCCACCTGTCCCTCTCCCTTTGGCTTGTGACACAGCTGCAATGGCAGACGGGCATGCACCCTCTATACCCATTCAAGCAGCAGTGCAGCACTTCTTACTGTGGTGCATAGGCCACTCCAGGGCCATGCTTCCGGCAGGCGATTACTTGACATCTGCAACTAGGCCTGCTATCCGTGTGAAATGGCCCAGCTTGATCAAGGCAGAGCCAAGCTCCCCAGACATGGTGTAATCTGCAGCATGCAAGGAAAGGGCCCAACTGTCATAAATAGTGTTTGAATGTAAACAGTAGTTAGAGTGCGATGGCTGTGCCATAACTTAAACGTGGTACCAGTCAATGGTGAGAGCCGTGGCAGCAGCTGCAGCACCAATATAAAAGCCAGGAAGTGAAACCCAGCAATGTTGCAGACAGAACACTCTTCCTGATTCTTCCACCGTAGGTAAGCAATCTCTCTGCAGCAGCCATCTCAAAGCAGCCTCAGGCAGAAGTGAGACTAAAAGGGCTGTATGTCCTGGCATCTCTGTGACGCCATCTTTGATGATTCTGCTGGGGCTACCATTTCAGGGCCAGTGCATCTGCCCTCACTGTTGAACGTGGAGGTGTTACCGTGCTAGTTCAATTAGTGCTGTACTGCCTGGTCCATCTTCAAGATGGCAAGCAATCCGTCCATACCCTCACCTGTCAGCCGAATGCTTTGCTGCCAGTTCCTTGCCGTTTTCTTCCCCGCCAATTCCTCAAACCTGTTAGGAGACACGACCTCCTGGGTGGGCTCCACACAGATGAGGAACTCTCCAATGGTATTCACAAAGAAGGTGCCAAGCAGCTCACCACATATCACCTGCATAGACCCCTTGCTGGACCAGTCACTCTGGCACCTCTGTTGCATATGAGCAGGGATCTTCTCCGTAATCTCGGTCTGGAACTGCAAAGGAGGGAAGCCAGGAGGTGAATGTCAGAAGTATCAGGAGAAGCAGCTGGCTAACTGCAGACATGTGAATGTCTGCCTCCTGCCTCAAGGTTCCTCCTCTTACTGGGCTCATGAACTCAAGATGTTGGAAAATAGTGCTGGGGATAACATGGGAAGTAGACAATGCATTGCATGTCCTTGATTGGCGACCACAGTGCATCTGCCACATGTAGGAGCTAAACAATAAACTCAATTAAAAACCAGAAAAAAAATTAAAACTAATGAAAGCCAAAAGATGTCCTGCAAACACTAAACAAGGGACCGCCCCATTACTAGCATGGTTTTTTCGTCCAACCAGGGCACCACAGGTTGACTCCCATGCTGTCAAACAATGATGGTAAGCACCGGACCAAGCGGCAAAGCTGTAAAAGCACTCAACCCAAAGTGCTGCATTGTTGCTGCTGTGGTAACTGAGATAGCTATACTTGCCATCCACAACGTGAATGTAGGCACCCCTGCCCAAATCCCAGTTCTAGCAGCAACGTGGCCCAGCAAGGAGGAGGTATCAGCCAAGATCAATTTGCTACTTGCACTATCCCCATTCATGCCCAAAACCCCTCCATTCTCCCTTGCCTTGCTCACACCGCACTCACCCAAGACGCCTTCTTTGCCTGGGGCTGCTTGTCCTTACCCACAGCCATTGCAGGCCACTCGCACCGCTTCTGCAGAATACTCCCATCCCTCCCTCGTTCCGGGTCCCAACATTGATAATCTAGTTGACCCTGCTGCTGCTGCTGGTGAGCTTGGTCGTTCATCACTGACAGTCTGCAGTATGTTGCGGGATCTGCACTGTGACTTGAGCACCTCCTACTCCCTGGTGGCCCCTCTTTGCCCTCCTCTCCTCCCCCAGGGCTATGCTCCCGGCTGCTACCATCCCCACGGAGCTCATAGCGCTCACTGCTTGGCTCTTGATCCTCCAATACAGCGCTGATGGTGCTCCTGCGCCTCTGCGGCTGGTGCTGCTCCTGTTGTGCTACACGAGCCAAAGCTAATAGACCCGCCGCTCCATGTTTTGTCTCATCCCTTTCACTACGAGCTTTTTTTGGCACAGGTCCAGCAAATAGCCCCTTAGGCCCGCCCTTCTCGAAGCTGCTCCCACCACTCCCCACCCCTTCAACTTTCACCTCACTTAGGGACCCCCTCTTGTCCCCAACCCGTACAACTTCGCCACCCCTGTCAGCACCTCTTGCACCCTGCACCCCCTTGCCAGTCACTCCTCCATCCTCTGACATACCAAGCAAGCGGAATTTCAAGCTGCCAGAGATCTGAGCCCCAGCCACTGCTCTTCCTCCCCTCTCTGCCTTCGTCCTGCTGGCTAAAGTCTGCAGACCTTCCCCTGTGCCAGATAACCGCAAACCCTCCCTTTGGCTGGGGAGGGTAGCAACAGCAGTGGCAGCTGCCGCCTCTGCAGGTTGGAGGACTGGAACCTCACACGTAGGTCGTGCTAAGTTGCTGCTGCTGCTGCTATTACCTCCACTTGTCACACCTGGGTCACCTGAGTGCTGTCTCTGCAGCTTCTGCTGTTGCTGCTCCTGATGCTGATGCTGCTGCTGCTGCTGTGAATGTGGTAACGATGCAGGCGGAGGCAACTGCAACGGGTGCCTAGCTACTTCTGCTGCTGCAGGCTTCATGCAAGAGCTTCTACGTGCGCCTGCTGTTGCTGCTGGCGGGGGAGCAGCGGCAGCATGGGCTGCTGCTGTAGGAGTCACTGCAGTTGCATAGATTAAGGAGCTATCAATATGTTCACTGCCTTGTAAAGGAACAACCCTTTCTCCCCAAAGCTGCTGCTGCTCCTGCTGCTGGTGCTGCATGCCGCCTTCCTCTGATCCATGGCTCAGTTGTGCACCACGGAGCCTAGCAACTGCTTTGCTAGGCGCAGCACCCTTGCTGGGTCGGCACCCAACCCCAGCACTCCCCCCCTTAACAACACCACCAGCGGCAACAGCAGGAGCAGCACGGCCAGGACCTTCAGGAGCAGCGAGAAACTCAGCTGAGCCTGCTGCTGCTTGTGAAGGTTCTGCTCCTTCACTTGACGGCTTACGTGTCCGGTGAACTTCAGCAATCATGCCCTTGTTGCTGCTGCTGGTACAGGCATGAGGCTTGGACCTTGCCTGAACACCTGAGCTCGTTGCTGCTGCGCCCCGTTCGGCTCCTGCTGCTGAGGCAGCAGCTGCCTTGGTTGCTGCTGGTGGTGGCTGATGGGTTTCCTCATAGCTCTGAACTCTGGCCTGTTGCCCTTCCCTGTCCAGAGGGGTGCTGCCGTACTTGAAGGGGGCTGCACAGGGTTCAACAGGGGATTTTGCATGTGATGCCAGAGGCCCTGAAGTGAGAGCCCTGCTGGTTAGACCCCCATTGCCAGCCCCTCCAGCTGGACCTTGCTGCTGCTGCTGCTCTTTAACTTGCTGCTGCTGCTGCTGCTGGTGCTGGTGTTGTCGCTGCTGCTGCTGCTCCTGGCAATACTGCTGCTGCTGCTGTTGGTGTTCCTGCTGCTGCTGCCGATGCTGCTGATGCCGATGCTGCTGCTGTTGCTGCTTGCTCTGCTCAGTTTGCTGGTGCTGGTGTTGTTGTTGCTGCTGTTGCGCCTTAAACTGCCCAGGTTGCTGCTGGTGCTGCAGCAGCTGCTGCTGTAGGTGCTGTCTCTGTAGCTGCTCGCGTGACATTATCTTCAGATCACGATGATAATCATCTCTATTAGCTGGCCCTGGCACTTGCTCTTGCTGCTGCTGCTGGTGCAGATTGGAAGGCACTGTCCTACCGCTCCGACTGGCAGGGATTGGAAACCCCACAGCCCCGGGGCCATCAGCTGCGACCCCCCTAAACCCTGCAGGCCTAAACATACCACCAGAAGGGCTAGCACCCCTCATAGGCCTTTGCACAAGCCCCATGCCCATATTGAACCCTTGCACACTGTTACCCACACCACTGCTAGCATGGGGAGAAGCAGGCTTGAAGTCAGCTACAGGGCCACCTTTTTGAGCTACTCCAGCAAAGTTAGGAGGACATATTCCATGCCCCGGGCCCCTGCTGCTGCCAATCCTGCTGCTGCTACGACGTAGAACGGGCACACCCCCTCCCCCTGCTCCTGCTGCTCCCACTGCTGGAAGGAACGAGCTATAGTCACTGTTTGACAGCCGCCTCCCTCCCCCTGCTGCTCCTCCTCCTGCTCGCCTTATGCCATCTCTTTTCATACCACCAATCAGAACAGACCCGTCTAAGAGCATATCAGAAGTAGAAGGACCTGATCGGGCGGCAGAAACCGGCGACCGCGGGGCAGTGGTCATCGGCCGGTTCAGCAAGGGGTTGCTATTGCCATTGAAGCTGCCCAGCTGAGGTGGAATTGAGGGGTTATGAGGGGGCATCATCGAGTGCCCACCCTGGTCAAAGTTGGTGGCTAGGGAGGGGTCTGAGCAGCTGACTGTTTCATATAGGAGGGTCCCCATGGTGTTGTGGTACTCTGATAGGCGGCTGAGCTTGGTACGGAGGTGGTCAAGGTGCATGGCTTTGTCTGCAATGTCCTGGGTTTTCATGGCAACAACCTGTGAAGCAGTAAAGCGTGAAAGTGAGGGCAAGGTACAATTGTGGTAGCACGTGCAAGTAGCACTTGCAAGACAATGACGGCCATCATACAACGGCATGCATGCAACAGGGTTCTGTTGGCACAGGTGGTGACTTAACTTCTTCTCCCCCAGACAAAGATGCAAGGTACCTTGGGTACCTTGGGTCCTTGGGTCCTAGATCATATTTATGCTGCTAATACAAACATACATCTATACAGCATCATATATATCCAACCACTCTTGCCAAACCCTGCATCACATGAGCAGTTACGGGAGATGGCTAATTACTCCTGGCTGATACTACCAACTATTATTTTCATCATTACATTATATGCCATAGCAGAAGGACATTTAGCCAGCACATAATGCAATAAACGTCCTCGTATAGTCTGCCTGCAGCTGTTGTCTACCAAGGGGAAGGATTGGACGACTGTGCAAAACGTGTCTGAACATGCGCACAGGGCCGAAGGCAAATGCCTTGGGTCACATGCCCCCACACTGTTGACACTGTTCTGAGCAGTGAGATGCTGTTTTCCTGCTGGCTGCCCTTCTGCAGATGACCTCACCTGGTTAGCATGCTGCAGCTGCTCCTCCTTCTGCTGGAGCTGCTGTTCTAGAGCACAGCTGAGGGATTGCACCTTGTCCATCTCCATGATTAAGACTTGGACCAGTCGCCTCTCCTGCTCCAGCTCACTGGCAAGGACCTTGGTCAAGCGTCTTTCTTCCAAGAGGCTCATCTTGCAAGCACATAGCTGGGCATCAAGCTTGGCTGTGTGCTCAGCCCCTTCAAGATCAGCAGCTGATGATTGCTGCAGCTGATTGCGGCCATCTTGGGAGGCAACAGGACGTAGAGCCTCATTCATTAGGTCTCCTGCGAAGTTTCAGGCGCAATTGATGGGCGGTTTATGAGGTCTGGTTGGAAAGACATCTCGTCTCTGTACAGTGTACAGTGGTGTGTAGGCCGGCTTTAAGATGGTAGTATCCGGGCGTTGCTACAGCGAAATGTGTATAAAGAGATGACGGTGCCATCATCGTCTGCAAGCCAGACATCAGTAGAGGAACATGCTAGAAACAATTCAGAACACTGGCTGCCGTGTTGCCGGCCTCCAGTGACCCCATAGCCCAACACCACAGTGTGCTGCACTGCGTCCAGAGAGGATCCGCTGTGGATTGTTAGCATATTTTGGGCAGGACTGGCTCGAATGGTTCTTACACATATTCAGCGCACAAGGGGCGCCCTGACCCGGCAAACCAACTTGAATGCTCAAGCTCGCTTCAAACCCTGGTTCCATTTGGGGAATCGCAGCATGGCCTTTGTTGCGCATTTGAAAAGACAGTCTTACTGCAGGAACCTGCGGCACGATACCCTCTAGTCATCCAAAGGTCACAGCACGCACCTCTACTGCAGTAGTTGCAGATGCCCTCTGTTCCACGTCTGCTGTGCTTAGTTATGCTGGGTGCGCTTCTTAAATCGCTCGCGACTCAACGGCACGTCCAGCCTCGCACGACAGCGTCTGCCATCCTCTACGAGTCATCTACGCCGACGACCTGGAGGCACCGCAAGCGTCTGCGCCTCGATCTCTCTTCTGGTTGAGAGTTCCAGGTGCGGGCTCGCAGAGTACAGCCAAGCGGTTTACCGCGTTGTGTTGTCTGGATGATCGCTCTAACAAGTTTAGGCACGTTTAATATCCTTAGTGCTCACTGGAGTGACTTTCGTCTACTTGTCTGACCAGGCTCACACTCGCTCACTTTCTCGGCACTCTGGTGACCTTGATCAGTGTGATTAGGGCCTCAGATTGGTCTGCTGTGGAGCATTGTGCGTGCCTACTCGCCACTCCAGAGGTGGGTTCGCCAGCGTATAGGCTCGTGATCCATGGGGGGAGGCGCCTTGTCTGGCGGTGATCTACTGTTGAAGTCAGCCATAGCCCAAGTAGAGAAAGACGCAGTACGTCGCTCATACTTTCTCCTACCACACTCGCGCCAATAATTCACACCAACTTAATCCTTCGGCCACAGCATACGACTCCCACAGAAGATTTAAGACACTTCGGTCACTACTCACTGAGTGCTATCTACACAACAGTTGATGGAACCACGACACCAACAACCTGGGTTCATCCCGACCCGGCTACAGACGGTCAATGAACACAATGGACCACATGTTTCATTCCGTTTCTTCCAGTTTCACTTTGCTTAAACATTGACAGGGCATTGGCTGCTCACCACTGATATCAACAGCTGTACAGCATACAATCAATCATGCAATTTCTCCTCCCTCTCGCATCGATATTGGCTCCATAAACAGAGCATACTGCTGCCCCTGCTCAAAACCTGCCTCTGCCAAGGTCTTCTTGCTCACAGGCAAGGACCTCCTAGGGAACTGCAACACCAGCTGATAGCTGTCTGGCCACATACCTCCACCCCCCTTGCTATCAACAAAGTCAAACAGCACTTGCACAGTCTCCCCCAATCTACACCTCCGTAGCAGTCTTCTCCCATCTGGCAATCTGAACATACATGTCGCATATGGCTCGGAGGTCCCAGCAGCCACCTCCTCAGGTACTTGTGCAGCCTTCTCTGACTGTATCCGTATCCGGTGTGCAGCATCTTCAGCTGCCTGCGCCTCAGCAGCTTTGCGAGCTGTGTCTGCTGCTGCTAGTGCCTGCAACAAGCAAGGGCACAAAGTCAGGCGACAAGAGGACAAGTCATCTAACCTACTTAGCACAAGCACACCCAATGCTGGCGCTTGTCTCAGGCATGCATGTATGACCAGGTCTTTTGCTGTGTTTTGGTTTGGAGCTGGGTTTGTATCCCATCCTGTATACCAAAGGACCAGCTCTCCTCTTCTGCAAGCCCAGCCAACAATCCGCCACAGTGAGGTACAAGGTAACCAGCCACCGTACAAACAAATAGATGCGAGAGGGAAACACCAACAGCAACGCTCTTGACTACACACCATCATCACAGTGTTTTATGGGGGAGTGCTGCCTGTACTGCTAACCCACGGAGCACCAAATGCAGGCTCTCCTATTGTCCCAGAACACCCTGCAGTTGCTGGAATCAGAGTAGAAAATTCATTGTGTCCTCCTCCCCTGCTGCGCCGCACCCAACCACCCCCGCCTTGCACCAAAGTGGACCTACCTCTGCTGCTAACTGCTCCTGCTGCTCTTCTACCATCCGCAGACGCTCCTGCTCCCGTGCAAGCTCCTCCTCCCTTGCCCGCAGGTAGCCTTCAGTCTCAATGGAGGGGCCCACGTCTGCTGCTAGGTCTGTGTCTATCACACTGACTGCTGACTGAGGTTGCAGCTCCAACACGCGTAAATTGTATGCCTTGCCATGTTGGTGGACCTGCAATCCAAAGGGACGAGGGTGATAATACTGAACTTCCAGACATATAGGTCATGATATGATGTCGGAAGAAAGTCGTAAGTTGTATTCCAATTTTGAGTGTGCACTTGGCACGGACCGCCAAGTGCACACATGCTCAATAATGCATGCGTGCACTTGGCAGCATGCTCAATAATGCGTGCACTTGGCGGCATGCTCAATAATGCTGAAGATATGAAAATCCATATGCCGCTTGTGCAAAAGCACCTTCCTGGCTTTTCTCAATCAAGAAGCCACAGCGGCCCCTGCATCCTCCGCCAACACTGCTCGAAACCACGCCTCTCTTGGCTGAAGATGAAGACGCCGTGCAGGATCAGGTAATGTTCCTGCAAGTCCCGAATATTGCCTAATCTTTAATGTCCAGCATTATTGAGGGCTAGCCCTTAGCAGACAAGCCCTAAGTCCGCTTGGCCAGCCACCCATTCCCCTGCTTCCTCACCCTGCCCACACGCACCTGTATCCAATCCCCTTCTGTTAGTGTGCAGTTGGTCATCAAACACTCCTCCAGCACCTCTCTAAGCACCTCTGGATCAGCCCCCACTTCATCATGGAATGCCTTCAGCTCCGGCTGAAACCGCACATATGTCCCCTTCTCCAGCCGCATGTAACTGACTGTCACCTGACCACAGCACCGGCCGCTGGTGCTGGCGTGACTGCTGCTTCGGCTGCTGCTTGCTACTGGGCTTGGGCCACCACCACTGCCATCACTCCAGGGGCTGGGTAAGGAGGTAGCAAGGGCAGCAGGGCCTGAACTAGGGGAAGGAGCGCCACTAGAGGACCGAGGGGGTGTGCTTGGGGCACTGGCACCCGACATACCCCACAAGCAGTTCACTACCTTCTCTGGGAGCAGCACTACCCCCTCTGGTGCTGTGAACTCTAGCACACCTGCATGTGTTTTAGCTCCATTTGGCGCTGAGACCTCAAAGAACATGGCACCGTTCTTGGGGGCACCTTGCGACATGAGGGAAGCGCCTACGGTAGCTGGGAGGGTGAGCTTGTCAGCTGCTCGCCGGATGCCTCGGGCGATGGCGGAAGCAGCATGTGCAGGTGCAGCTGCAAGGCTGAGTCGAAGGTAAATGCCGCGGTTATGCTCGAGATCTGCAGCTTGCCGTTCAGCTTCCTGCACACAGCAGCGTTGCAAACAGGAAGAGGCCATGCAAGTTAGCCTTTGTGGCAGTGTTACACAAGCACACTACAGTGCCTGGGGTTAAGGCAGCATTTTGTACAACAACCACAGCAAGCACAAGCACAGCAAGCACAACATTGTGCAGGCGCTCCTGGCCAGACCACTTTGTCCATCCAGTAAGCACACATGTTCCAAAAAGACTTCCCTGCTGTGATATGCTTCTCAGAGCTGCTTCTATGTACAGGTAAGCTGCTGCAGGAAGCTTGCAGTACTCTCAGAAGCAACGGCACCACTGCAAGGAGCTGGTTGCTGCGTTTTCTGGCCAAAGGCACCTCCAGCACTATCCATGTGTGCATGGACCTAGGCTTACCGCTTGAGCTGCTGCTTCTTGCTCTAGCCTTCTCTTTCTTGCCTCTTCCTCCCTCTGGGCCTGTCGCTGTTGTGCACGTTGCTTAAGAATGCGTTCCTTCTCCAGGCGTTGCCGCTCCCTCTCTTGCCTCTCTTTATGCTCTCTATCAAGCTTCGCTGTTGCTGCTTTAAGCTCTCCCGCGAGCATTGTGCCTTTCTTACCAACAGCTGCTGCACCTTAACTGTGATAAGGCCCTTGATTTTGTTGGATTAAAGGGTCTTCCCTACTAGCAGCCCGTATTGACCAGCAGTAAGCGGTTGCCGCTTGTCGGAGCCCGCAACTCTGGCTCGGAAGAGCGAGAGCGTGACCGATTACTGGCCCTGTTTAAGCAAGGTAAAGTAGATCTGCCTCCGTACTAAACACAGGCACACCCGGAGACCTAAAACGGCATGAGCAGTGCCCACACTGACAAGGGGCCAAGCAAGTTTATTATGATCCCGTGCACACTCTGGATCGCTTAAGCCACTATTGCATGTAAATGTACGTCCTTCCAGGGATGTGCTGGTTGTTCCTCTACTGGTCCACTGGAAAGTTAGTAAAGTTACCGCACTGAAGCGGGTTCAACAGCACTCCGCGCGCACGTGAGTTCGCGCTTGTATCATGCAACATGTTTTGACGCCTTTGCAAGGCGTTTATACAGCTCTGATCTGCATGAGGCATGACGTCATTCATGCTCCGCAACCATGCTGAGTGTGTGCGTGAGTGACAGAGGTGACTCACGATCACGGTCAGAAGTGTGCCTCTAAAACCCCGGCAACCGTGTGGATGCCTGACGCCTCCGCTGCCCCATCTGTACCTGGATTTAATTGGCAAGCTGGGTCTCATATACACCGATCCTGCTTGTTTCCTGCAATACGGAGCTTGAACATGCGACAATTCAAAGTATGTGGAGCCTCTTCCAGTTGCCGGCGCTGTTTGTGCATGCTGTCCTGGAATGTCACGGAATATGATTGTTTCTAGACTTGCCATACGTCTAAGCTAACATGCCTCTATGCCTTAGAGCAATTCATGACCCCACCTTAAGATGTATATGTGGCGGACAATCACGCTCCAGAGAACTGCACCTAGTGCAACTGCGTCCCCCTCCATCAGGGGTGCTTACCGTCTCCCTGGTGGAACCATGAAGCAGTTGTGCCCTTCCGAAAGGTCATGGAATCTGGCAGCTACAGGAGGCTCCTTGCAGAAGGTTGCTGTGTCAGCAGCAGAGCATTCAGCAGCAGCAACAGCAGCAGCGAACCAACCGGCTTCAGGATCAACTGCCAGGTCTTGTGGTCCAATCACAGACACAAGCCATGAGCTAGAGCTGCTCGCTAGGCAGCTAAGCGGCAGCACAGCAAGCACAAGCAGTAGCAATCCATGGCAGCAAGATCTACGTGCCACTGTGGACAACACACTTCCAGAATTTGCCTCTCCAGATGCACAGCAGCAACAGCAAGAGCTTTTGCGCCAACAGCAGCGGCAGCAGCTGCAACTCCATCTCCAAAGCCACCAGCAAAGGAAAAGAAGGCCACGCTACAGTGTTGCAAGCAAGCTGAAATTGAAACCAGAAGAAGCAATGGATATTAGTCAGCGGCTGCGGGTGCCAAGAGTGCCACCTGGCTGTACAGCTTTGAGGGTCTTTAGGTAGGTGGTCCTGTGGGTGCCTGCACCACATGGGGGATGAACGCTCTGCAAGCACATTGCTGGAAGTGTGTTTGCAAACACATTGTCATTTGATGTCAGCAAGCAGCGCAAACGAATGCCATACAATGACCCCCTGGTTGTGGCTGCAAAGGTTGCTCTGACTTTTCGTCATATCTGTGCAGTTGCTGGTCGATGGTAACGTGCTAGTGCTTAAACCGTTCAGCATGCAGCTGGTGCAAGGGTGCAAGCATAAGCTGTGCCTGCACTTGGTGGCAGGTGGCAATGTGGCCGCATCAATGTGATCCGGCTGAGCAGCTAAGTGAGTGTGCGAAAGGTCACAACGGCTAGAGTCGAGCATAGCAGTGTTTTGTCAGTGCCCATGTTTATGTGATGTTGAGACCCACAGTAGCGTAACTCTGTACTTGCTGCGGTGCATACGCGATTCGACCTTGTTTCTATGCTGAGTATTTAGCTCAATGCTTCTGCCTCACCTGCAGGCATGCCATTGATGACTACAGGCTGTACAGGGCTGTTGATGTGGCAGGATTAGAGGGTTGGCTGGTGGTTGTAGATACTGTGGATGAAGCTGATGTGGTGCTAGTTACTAAAGCCAAAAGAACAGGGAAGGTGGTGGACCTCGCTCCTGTGCAAAGAGCAGCTGAAGGAGCAGGGTTGCCTTTCATCGACTTAGCAGCTGTGTCTCCTGAGAGGCTGCTGGAGGGGCTGGGGCAAGTGCTGGGCTTGCAACTTGATGAGCTGCCCCTCTTGCAGAAGCATCAACAGGGTAGAAGGGAAGCTCGCTTGTTGCGCAAAGAGGAGGTGGATAAAGATGGTGGTGACTTGCTGCTTGCTCTCTTGTGGGGTTTAGATGGAGGAGGGGACAGCGATGGTCATAATCGATTGTGGGAGCAGCGGGTTTCCAGCATGCAGGAGCCTGGCAGATGGGTTGCAGGTGACTTGTGGGATGATGAAGCAAGGGATGAGCTGCTACCACATAACCCAAACCAGAGGGCAGGGGAGAAGGTGAAGCTTATACGTCCCCTTAGACATGGGTCGCGAGTCAAACGACGGCGGCTGCAAAAAATTTTAGCTGAGCAAGACGCACAATGGTAGTGGCTCTGGCTAAAGAGACTGTTTCCAATTCTATACGAACAGCCAGGAACTAATGTTGAGGCTTAAGGCGCGTAGGTACTTGTTATACTGGGGCCCACAGGCTGTACATACTGGATTCTTGGGGCCTGCACTTTGGGGGTCTCCCATAGTGAGGCGTCTATCAGTTGAGTGCAAATGGTGTTTTCCCTTTGATGTCGATGGGCTCTGATGTGGGGTTCTAGTGTAACACCTTTACCATAAGAGTAGTCTGCTCATTACCTGAAGCAAACTCTGGCACTTGCCCGCGGGACGTACCTTGTTGGACATGCAAATGGTTCGTGTCTGGTAAGTACTTCCTTTTCGAGCTCCAGCGGGTCTGCCACAACGAGGCGCAAGATCTTGAAACTCATGCCTTGCGAAAGAAACTCTTCGGATCGGATATTTAAACTCTCATTGTTGACACCCAAGCAAACGGTCATATTCAGTCACTGCAATCCTGGACAGATGCCCAGCGCAAGCCAGACGGCTGAGCATTTCCGGCAATGGTGATTGGCTGTTTGTGACTGTAAAGTGGGCTGCCGACATGGTCTTGCTGATCGCCGGGCCTCAGACATGTATGGACTCAGGGCTTGCTATGCTATCGTCAATCAGCGTTGATGGGCTCGGCCGCTAATGATGACAAGTCCGATCTTTTATCGCCCAGCATATAGCTATGATAACGAGCGTTTAGTCGTAGAAGTCGCAAACAGCGTGTATGCAATAAGGAACCATGTTACCCCGAGGGGCGTTCGCCACTTGTGGAATGGCCTCTGCAATTTCTTGAATGTCAGCTTGAAATCCCACAAGGTATATCATCTGGGCAGAGCTGCTGGACGCTAGACAACTTGCTCACCTTCTGAAGGCCATGGCTCACCCTCTTCCCAGGGGGTACTTCTGCCTGGCCTAGGAGCATTCGTGGTTGGCCAAGCCTTAGAAGACCGGTATGCTACGTACAAGAGGTACCGGCCCACATTTACACTACTGGATGGTCGCTTTGGGGGCGTATCACAAGAAAAGAGCAAGTACAAGCTCCTAAGTAAGTATGCTCTTATCCTCACGTGTGCATGATGCTTCTTCCTCTTTAATTCTAACTGCGTGCCTTAATTGCAGGCAGGTGTCCTGTAGCCCAGCTCAACTACCAGCTAATTGCCCAGGATGCACAGCTGCATCGGTCCCTTGCTCAGCGGATCATTGCTGAGATGCTTCAGCGCATTGCTGTGCATGTGGTGGCTGGACACAACCTCAAGGCAAGCAAAAACAGTTGCCAAGGCAAGGGGGTTAACTGTTTCATACTCCAGGAGATGAAGCACAGCTGATTCAGTAACATTAGCAGTTCTGTTGTCGTCCAGATCCTGTCACACTCTTTACGTATAGGGAATGCTGCACAAGCACTGCATCGCCAGCCAGCCTTCCTTGATGCTGATGCTTTGTAACAGTTTGATTGATTGATACAGGTTCTGGCACATGCTAATGATCTTTTATAGTGGAGTGGAGCTCCTTTTGCGTTCTACACCCAGCAGAAGATCATACTGCAAGCTGACCATATATATCTGCCCCTGTGCAGGTGGACTTCCCAACGGTTGGCCAGCTGCTCAAGAACAGAGCTGGTCGCTTGGAATTTGTGTTTGAGCCGACTCTGGTTGATGCTCTTGAGCTAGGAGTGAAGCCAGTGAGTGGTTGGTTGCAAGGGTTCTGGACAGTATCAGCATGATCTAGACCCAGGCTTGCAGGAATCAGCAGACCAGACCCAACCCAATGCCATTCCTTTGGTTTTGAAGAATGCCACAGCAAAGATCAGACTGGCTTTGTCAGTATGGTGTCTCTTTCACAGCAGCTGTTTTTCTTTGGACAATGGCTTCAGCCTCAGCAGATGCTTCCATGGCAGTTGTACTGTCATGATGCTGCTGATTGGAAGTCTAAGACCCTGATCTCTGATGTTTTGTTTCCATCTTTGTAACAGTAAGGTTTGGCTCTGTGGTTGTGCAGGAGACGCCACCATACAACATAGCCATGGGTGCCGCTGCAGCTGCTGCCATGAACTCCAGGCAAGTGTGTAGATGGTGCATGGAGCTGTAAGCCTATTGAGATATCCATGAAGGCAGCTGCTTTCTCCATGGCAAGTGTTATGAGCTCCCCATAATCAAATTCGGACTTGCCCCTACATATTTGGTTGGAGGGTATGTGCAACTTGCTGGTCATCAGAAATCTTCATTGTGTAGGCCCACGGGTGACAGCTATGCAGCTTGTGTGCTCAGATTATGCCACTCTCTATGCCCACCTCTTATGGGTATCAATGGACGCCCATGGCATAAAATCCGTATGAAGCTATCACTCTATGTGGTTTGCTGTATTTCAGGCCAGCTTCTCGGCTAGGACCCCCGGGCACAGCAGCGGAAGGAGCGGCAGCAGCAGCAGCAGCGGCAGCATTAAATGCAGCTCAGCATGGGCAGTCACCCGCTCGTGGTGGTGACATTGATGCAGGGGTAGATCTTGGAGATGGCAGCCAGTATGCAGCTGCACTGCAGTACCTCATGCGTGTATGCAGGCAAGCAGACAGGTAAGGAACCGCAGCAGAGGAGACATTATCTTGACTGCCGTCCATTGAAGATGCCGTGCTTGCTACAAACAGCATGAAACCTTTTGTGGCTGGCAATGAGGCTTAGCAAAGGGGAAGGCATTTCATGCTATGGTTGCATGGCAGATCTCAACTACATGGTGGTATGAGCTTTTCTGGCCAACGGGCTGTACAAGCAACCTTGCTCAATCGTGTCTTGGCTTGCAAATACAGTTCTGACCTTCACCTCATTCCCCTGCTGCTTGGGCAGGATCCGCTCGGGCGCTGTCTCACGGTTGCAGCTTGAGCAGTGGCTGCAGAAGGACTGCAGGGAGGTGCTGCAACTGGTGGATGGAGCCACCATGCTAGACTTGCTTGGAATGCACACATATGGTGCGCTGGGCACGGATAGTGGCTTGGCTTGAGGACATTGACGTCTCAGCTTCACTACATGCTACAACTACCCTGACCTTGAGACCCTATATCAGCAAGTAGCACTGTTGTACCCCTTTATGGGAACAAGGGATTCTTTGGATGAGGTATCTGCATTTGGAACTGTGCTGGACATCAAACAGAAGAGTGGTATTTGTCACAAGTGTATCTTGCTGTCAGCTTAGAGCTCAGCTCTGTTTGCAGGTTCTGACAAACCAGCTTGTGCACTTGACTTAACCACAGCCGGCAACCCATCAGAGACACCTGTGCTTGGGCGGATGCTTAGTACTGATGATGTGGGCTGATCATCATGTGCTGTTGCTGCTGTAGGCACAACAGGTCGCTTTGTTCAGTATGTTTCATTCATCCAAGATCTGGAGAAGATCATTGTCTCACGAGTGGACCAGGTTGGTGTCCTTCTTACAATGCTGTGTCTGCTTGCAGTGACTCTATGACTTACATTGTATATAAAATTTCCTGAGGGTATCTACAGCTGGGACCCTGCTTATTGCTCTCATGTGATGCATGTTGAATGCGTGCTCTGGCAAAGGACTCCAAAAGTTTTGGAGAAAAAGCCATGCAAGTTTGGAGTTCCAAGATTGACGAGAGAACGCTGACTCCTTGACGCGCTGCAGTGCCCTGGTGAACGCAGGGCTCTAAGACTTGGCACCCCTGGGGTGCTCAGCTCTGCTGCCAGTTTGCTTCACCTGACTCTAAAGCAGCTGTGTGCTAACGTGGTCTAGGATTATGACAGGCAACGTAGCAGCCACCGTAGAAACAGTAGTCCTTGAACTCCTTGCTCCATGCCGCAGGGGGCAGCACCAGCAGCATGGCCACCCAGAAGCTCTCCTGCACCAGCACCTGAACATGCAGGCTCCAGGCCCCAGGTACCTCAGCTAGCAGTAGCAGCAGCAGGCCTGCCTTCAAGAGGTGCTGGTGGGAGAGCTCTGCAGCAGCATGGGGTGGGGTGGGCATTGCCTGTGAGCCAGCTTCAACAGCCGCCGCAGCAGCAGCAGCAGTTGGCGCAATATGAGATAGATGATGAGGAGGAGGAGAGAGGGGTCGACCATGAAGAGCTGCAGGAGGCAGAGTTTGGGGAGGTGGCAGATGCTGTTGGAGATGTGCAGAGGCCGATACAGGTAAGGAGGCAGAGTGCTGGAAATGTTTGGCGTGTTTACCTTTTGATGTTCTGGCATTGCCATGCAGGCAACCTACCTACTAACACAAGGCTAGCAAATTATGGATGTTAATACCGTAGGACTGAAGCAACTGTTGTAACAAGGCTCTTTCTTTGATCGTTCGTGTAAAGGGTTGCGGGAGAAGACCTGGCCGTGCTTCTACGAGTCAAGTTGAAATGCATTAAGAGGCCGCACACGCAAAGTCTGGAGCAAGAAGCAGATACTGTAAGGTATGCAAAGGCATCATGGCATCAAGAGAACTGCACAAAGGCCGTGCAGCAGCTCCTTAGCTTATAAAGTTTGCTTGGAAGCCATGCTGTATAAGTGATGCTGTGTGCAATGGACTGGACGTGTTCCAATGTGTGCCCAGGACCAGGACTTATCCTTGTGGCCTGCTGGTGGTGAGCGCCCCACCAGTCCCGTGCCCCTGAACCACTACCTGCAAAACATGATCAGCCCACGCTCACGTGTGGAGTACGATGACTTCAACAGGTTCCACTTCAGTCAGTTGAGGCATGCACGGGACAAGAGGGCAGTCACACCCAAGGTAGGAAGGCAACAAGAAACAATGCCTTGCCCTGGCCTGAGGCTGGCTGGAAAAGGTCCTATAACATATGCATGGCCCTTGTTGGCTCTGCAACATGGAGAAGGTGCCTGGGGTCATGATGGTCAATTAATTGCTTGCAGCTGCAGATGTTTGTTGGCAAAGGGCCGAGGTTGCCAACTGCAGGAATGCTAACGGAATACACAGCAGACTGTCGAAGCAGAGCGTACCATTGCATGCAGCTGTGCAGGAGGGATACTGGATACGGAAAAGTATCCAATTGTGCATCCATGGCGCCTGATGACACTCCAATGGCTATGGGGTAGGGAGACGGCACCTGCACACCTACTGCTGTCACACTTCAATTCCGCTAATATTCTGTGCTGTTGTAAGGGCTTCAAAAGGCCCTACGGTATATCTCTAGGACATTTGGGGCAGGAGTCTACATTATGGTTGGGTCATGACCTCAACTTAAGGGCTCAGCACTGTGTTGTCCATGCCGCTCGTGCTACTGACAGGTGGGTGAAGACCCCTTGAACAAGCAGGAGATCAGCAATCTCAGGGCAGAGCTACGGAGCCCAAAAGCACGAGAGGAGATTGTGGCCCGCGCAAGGTCACCAGAAGTAAGTGCTTCACATAAACATTTGAATCGGCCACCTGTAGCAATGCTTAGCAGACAGCTGAAAAGCTGTCAGGCAGCAACCCGTACGCACATGCAGAATAGTCCGTGACTTATAAACAAGCTATGCATGAAGGCTCCTTGTGTGGAATGCAGGCTACGCATGGGGCCTCTTTTCCTCTAACAAATGCAAATCTAACATGTGCACCCCCACACATTTGTTAAGGGTTTGGTCCTTGGCTCACTAGAAGTGAGGCATGTATCAACTCAATTGCACCTGCCACTGCCATGGCATGTGTGCAGCAGGGTTCAATTGTTGCCCCACTGCGCCCAAAGTATATACTGGGCCCAGACAGGGTTGGAAGGTATGCATGGAGGTAAGCTTCTTTGTTCATGTCTTCTTGCAGATACTGCGGCCTAGTGACAAGATTGACCGGGTAGCTGACCTTCTAGGAATGCCAGAGCTGGATAACGAGGGGTTGGTACAGGAGGTAAGCTATTGTGATCAACTGCGTGCTGATGCCATTGCCTGAGGCATACATGGCCATGCATTGATCCACTTGTTGCACACAGATCGCAAACAGTTACTGATTGATAAGTAAACCACAATAGCTTTTTTTTCCACAAGTCTCAGATCTATTGGTTTGCTCAGATCCAACCACATAGCATCAGCAGCATACCTTCAAAGTCGCATATGCCAGCCAACAGTTGTTTGTCACCCCTGGACAGAGAGACCCATTGTTCACATGTCAGAATGTAATGCACCATCCCTCTAGCCTCAGATGCATCCAGGACCTTTTCTGGGGCCACTGTGTTTTAGACCGCAAGTTGCGGTTACCAGTAAGTAGTGGAACCAGGTTTTGGTTCCAAACATCATGTCTTACCAGTTATGCGTGCGGTATGCCTGCTGCATGTTCTTGCAGGGTGGGGCCCAGATCTTGCGGCTGGGTAACCGTGCACGAGAGCTGCCCAGCCCAGTGGCTTTAGCAGATGCTGCTGGGCGACCAGCTGCACCATGGGTGAGCCCTCAAGCTAGGCGGCTAGTCAGCAGGCAGCGGCAGGACCACATTGCTGCACAAAGGCTGCTGTGAGTTACAGCCTGCTGCTGTGTGGCATGGTGTATGATGCCCATGGAGCCTAGTTTGGCTCCGTCACGGGCGCCCCCTTTGTGGGGCCACTCTGTAATCTGTGTGCCCGGCTGGCTGTGCAGCCGGTGGGGTGGAGGGTATGAGGATCGGAAAGATTGTATGAGGCATGGTCTGCCTTCGGGCTTTGTCAGTGTTCGTCAGTGCTACTATGGAATCTTCTGGAATGGGTCCATGGTTCTGGGTAGCAAGACCTCTATCAGATTACCAGATTACCAACTAGCCCAGGAGGGCGTCCCTCTAAGGGCTTACCTCGTTCCTGCCTGTGGGGGGAGCGCTACTTGCTATGGCATTTTCACTGAGTCAGAGTGCATGTAATATGTAACCGGTTCAGTTCATCAGGTCCCACTATCCCACCCCACCCCGATTCATGCCCCTGCCCTTGACTGCGATTGGCTTCTGCAACAGATCGACGTGTTCTTCATGTGTGGCTTTTTCTTAATCAAAAGCAATTAACGATGAACACGTGGACGATCATGGGATGCCCTTCTGGGCTAGTTGGTAATCTGGACGATGTGTTTGTGACCCCAGGTGGATATTGATGAGTCTTACGCTTGCCCTCGCAGATTGCCAACCAAGGGGGATTTGCTGGTTTCTGCAGGCTGGAAAGCACCTAGAAGCCACTCAAATCTGAGGATCATCCGGCCTTGCTTTGGTTGCTGAATTGTACATGCGGTGTTGATATCCTGCCCGTGCGGTTGATATCCTGCCCGTGGGGTCGATAACTTTTGGTATTCAAAATGCTGACTGGCTTAAATCGTCGGTATGTCCGTAAGGGTCTGGAAGCTCATGGGGATGCTTGGTGCAAGCGTCGCCTTTTTAAAACTCGGGCGGTGGCCAGTTACACACCCAGCGGTCACTCAAATGGCCAGTTCAGTGGCCAGCCCTGGCGAACAGGCTCTCAATTTGACATATCTATCTTATTAACAGCCAAAGCCTAGCTGGTCAGAAATGCTTCTGCTCAGGGGCTTCAACACTTTCGACCCCTTAACAATCAGTAGACATCCACCTCCTTGGACACTCCTTGGAATTTTAGTTGACGAGCATGTATGCACGCCGAGCGAACGGAAGTGAATAGACATAACAAAATTGCCGTGGGATTCTTGAACGTGATAGTAGCCTCCAGAACTGGATGCAACTGTCGCGATCTCTGGCTGAACTCCAAATTTTGCTTTAAAGCAGCAAACGGCTAGTGCATCGCATCGAAGCTAGGGTCGCTGGGAGAACGTGAACTATGCAATTGGTGGCAAACCACTAGGCTAGCCTAAGGTGTGTTTCGGGGCCTACGTGTGTCATAAGCGGCCGTTCCCCTCACCTGTGACCAGAAACTCATCCCGGTCAACAATTCAGCACTGATGTGCAGCATTGTTTACCCTGCTTGGACGCAACCTTAATACTTTCTAACCTCGGCACGTAACCAGCTGGATCATTAATTGACAACATCCTCAGTATCTCTGTGTGTAGGCCCCAAACCAAGCTTCTAGATGAACGCCGTCGTAGTTTTCATCGCAGCGGGGCTGTGCATCACACAAGTGGCAGCGCTTATGCAAGATGTAAGCAATACCCAGCAGCAGCAGCAGCAGCAGCAGCTGCTGCAACCACACCACGAGCACAGCCAGCAGCTTGACTCATCTACTAGACAGCTCCTGCAACATCCAGCAAAGAGTGGAAATTCTGCTGCAGATACCCTTGATCAGGGAGCAGTTGATGAAGCAGCATCTACAGGAACGTCCGAACAACAACCAACAGCAGCAGCAGCAGTCCCGCTCCCAGTAGCAGCGTCTGGACCTGACCCCTCTGAAGTAGTTTCAGATCCAAGCATAGCTACTGACACAGCAGCAACACCAGCAGCAGCAGCAGCTGAAGAGGTAGTCAGTGACCTGGCGAACGACCCGCGCGAAGTCATGGTCGAATTAGGCATCGCCCTGCATACTCCAGCAGCAGCCGTACAGATGACCCCTGGCAGCAATCGCAGAGCAAACCGCTGCAGCACTCCTGCACTGCCTAAAGCAGCAAAGGCAGCTGTGGAGTTGCAGTTGAAACATGCTGTGCAGGCTAGCAGCTTTGACACAGTAGTGGTGGCTGGACCCACCGCACCTATCCCTGTCCACTGGCACATACTGCGATGGAATGGGTTGGGCGATGTCACTGAAGCCATGCTCAATGTGCAAATGAGGGTTATAAACACAGCATTCCTGAGTGCCGGTATTGCTTTCCGGGCGTCCACATCTACCACGTATCGTTACAGCGTCACCGCTGCTATGTTTAATGCCATGTTGAATTCAACGGAGGAAAGAGACTTCAAGGGGAGGTACCGCAGGGGTATTGCTAGGGATTTGAACATCTACACATGGTCACCCGGTGATGGTACTTTGGGATGGGCTACATTCCCTTTTGATTATACCTCTAATCGCACGTTTGATGGTGTGGTGGTGTCTTGGAGGACCATACCTGGGGTGTGTACTGCCCGGCCCGCGTTATGTACGGACATCATGGCCTACAGCCTTGGTGATACTGTGGTACATGAGGTGAGGAGAGATGCAGCATGCAGGGCAAAAGGTGAACTTGAAGCTAAGCAGGCTCTGTGATGCTTTTGGCCTAAATGGACCCCAGCAGGTGTGGCTTAGCATTGCAGGTATCAAGAAGGAGTCTCAATGCCAGAGTCAGTGCCGCCTGCCATCTGTAGCAGCGTTAGATCCTCAGTCTCTGTAGTGTGTGT
Organism: Pseudopediastrum boryanum; assembly: GCA_963556185.1. Classification (NCBI taxonomy): domain Eukaryota; kingdom Viridiplantae; phylum Chlorophyta; class Chlorophyceae; order Sphaeropleales; family Hydrodictyaceae; genus Pseudopediastrum; species Pseudopediastrum boryanum. The sequence continues at coordinate 6,386,024 of OY744508.1, read as the reverse complement.
CTTGCAGTCGGCTATGTGACCCTGGTTGACATGGCAGCTCTTTATCACCATCCCCTAGACTTTGCAGTGTACAGCTGCTGCACCAAGCTGCTGACTGGCAAGGGAAGCACGTGATGCATGGTGTACAGCAACCTTTGCATGCACCACACACATGATCAAACAATTTGACTTCCTCCAGGGGAGATGCCTGCATGTAATTAGTACAAATATCTCTTTAATTAATTAAATCATTGGGAAATCCTCTTGTGATGTGTAGTCAGAGACAATTGTGATGCCACATTTCATTATGTGAAGAACCAAGAAGAAGGAAACAGGAGCCAATGTTTGCTTGCTTCTGCAGGTAGGCCACTGGTTGGGTCTGTACCACACCTTTGAAAATGGCTGCAGTAGCCCAGGCGATGAAATTGTGGATACGCCTAGCGAAGCAGAGCCAGCTTTCACATGTGATGTGAGAGACACCTGCTTAGATACCCCCGGCACGGACCCTGTAAAAAACTTCATGGACTACGCAGATGATGCATGCATGGTGAGTAATGACGTATTATTGTTATTATAACATTTCATGATATGCCATAGCAATAAGTGCCTTAAACACTAATTGCAATAAGTGCCATGACTTACCAAGACCACTTGTGTGGGTTCATTGTGATACAACTCCTGACCCCCGGTGATGGAGCTCAAGGCACGAGTCATTGCTTAGCTCTTTCTTTTCCTCTAGCTTTGGCTGCGTTGCTAGGTTTTGAGCAGTCTTCATCTGCTCAAAGTCAAAGAAAACCTGCCCTGTGTTGCTGCATGATATGAACTGCAGCTGCTTCAGATGCCAACATGCTAAAGACTGTAAAGCAGCATACAACCTTCCATTCTGACTGTGCTTATATACGCATTGGCATGCTTGCCAGCTACAATGTAGTACTGCTGCTGCTCTTGCTGGTGGTGCTAATGCTGCTCTTGCTGGTGGTGCTAATGCTGCTCAAGGCTCAAACAATGTACCTAGTTTGCATTCTGGGCCACAATGCAGGCTTTGACTGTTTCACTTTGGCAAGTTGGAGTCAACATGGGCCCTAATCTAAAGTCCCAATAGCTGTTGCTGGTACTATCAGTCAGCCCTACAGAGGGGCTTGGGGGGGCTGTTGTGGGTGGACAACAGCGGTACTCCCTCTGGCTTTTCCTGCAAACACAGCGGCTTCAGCGTTCGCTATATGACAAGGAGGGGTGTACAGGACTGCTCTGTATTAATGGGTTTTTTAGGATGCCAACCCCACTGACATCAACTCACTCCACTCCTCATGCCATGATCAGAGGTAATAAAACCCTAATGTTCCCAGTGAACGCTAGGGTTTTATGACCTCTGCCATGATGCACAACCTGGAGATGGATTCTGCTCATGCTTGTGCGGCTACCTACACAGCACCGGTAAGCTCCGGTTATGAGCTTTTGCAGCTCAACTGCAAGCTGCTGCTTCAAGTGCTGGATTGTTGAAACGAAGCGGATGATCAAAAGGGAGGGGCGCCTTGGCTAGCAGTGACAACCAGTGTGTTTCTAATCTGTGCCGCAGGATCATTTCACATCAGCACAAGGGGCAAGGATGAACCTGCAATGGGACATTTTCCGAGCAAAAAGATGAGCCCGGAGAAGTACCAATAGAACGGCTAAGAGCGCAATAACCTGCATTGGTGCAGAAGAGCTGAGGTCACCATCAGTAGTGGTAGCAGGAGGGGCCTCCAAAGATGCCCGTTGCCATTTCTGAATGACTCAACAGGGCCGGGGGGCAGCCTTCAAGGACTAGGTGCATATCACTGGTCCAGAGGTTGCGGCACATTACTCAGCAGCTAAGAGCATGAGGGAGCATTTGCAACGATGTTGGCATCCTGAGGGGTCAATTTATTAGCCATATACCCTAACCCTGCTAACCACCATGTATCTATAGTGCTGCCAGTGGCAGCAAGTGAGCAAACCAAGTCCCGCTTGGAAATTGGTTGGATGGTCATGTTGAAGACATCCAAGCAAGCTTACTCATGAGTGATGACACAGACTGGACTGCAGACATAGAGGCATAGCTGCTCTCCACATTCGCTCACGTGGCCTGTCAGAGCTGTCCACATTCCTCTTCTTCTTGGGTAGCAAGCACAGCCTGGTACAGCAGTATTGAGTGAAGTATGGTACCTCATTGCTGGGCCTCATGTTCATGCACATGCTGTCATAGCTGCATATCAAAAGCATTGCCGTTCAGTGTCAGCCACACCACTTTTTTGTGTCAGTGTGAGGTGCGGGTCCCTCTGTACTTGCACTGTGGCATATATACCATGAATCGTTGATGCAATCTGATGGGGCTGCAATCTGACGTGAAAGCAGTGTAGGGGCATCTTAGGCAAGTATGATTGTCACTTTTTAGCCCTGGAATGCTGGGGATCTACGACAAATTTAAGTGTGTAAGGCTGAGGCCTCACAGAGCACAAGGTGTCCGTGCTATTCCAGTGTGAAGGGCCTGACCTCTGCCATGTCAAGCTGGTGAGCTGCAGCTGCTGGCTGCTTAATGTTTACGGTTTAAAAACTAGCATGTAGACTTGCTCCACCAGACTCGGCGTACTTTTGAGGAAGTATTCTATAGTGATATAGTGTGGGTGCCCACATTCTCAGTGATCACGGGCTATTTGTAAAAGGAAGTTATATTGAGGCGAGGTGGCTAGAAGTTGGTTACTAGTCAGTCCTATGAACTATTTGTGGTTGTCTGGTTTGATATTGGTAAAACATATCACAGTAGGAATAGTGTAAGTGGACAGCTGGATGGGCCAGCTTGCTTGACCTTTGCTGTTACTGAAGCACATCGAGGAAGGGCGGTTCTAGGCACCTCTGATTTAAAAATACAACTTTTTCTTCAGGGGGGAGGGGAGGGTACCTTGGAGGGATGTGGATGCCAGGCTTGTATTTGGCCTTGTCTTGTATTCAGTGTGTACCATAGGGGCCCTCATGAATTTGCAGTTACAGTGCATCTGAGTGCCACATGGATTCCTGCCCAGCTTCAGATCAAGTTTGAGTCACTATCCCAGAGGCTAATAAGAAATCACCCGAGCCTCAATATAATGCCCCAGAGCCCTGCTCCTTACCTCAGAGATGGTCAATGTTACCATCAGCACAGCACGTTTAGGTGTGCTCCTCGTTGCAGTGTCTCTCACCTTGTGATGTTTCTGAAGTGGGTAGCTGTGGTGTCAAAATGGTGCAATCAATAAAGCAAATGTGTAGCCTGTGTTGCTATGGCACAGGATCCAGGGGGTTTATTTAGAGGATGTGAGGCTGAGAGTGATTGAGTTGTCAGGGCCCAAAACAGCATGGTTGTAGCTGAGGGCCTTATTCTTGGCATATATCATACCAGCTTGATTGGCATGTGGGAGTGACCTTGGTCGGATGAGCATCCCTCGTACACTTGCAATTACACGTATGCCTGCCACTTCCATGTTCGGATCATCACCTGTTGGTGGTGTTGCACCATGACAAACTCTAGCTGTTGTTTGGCAGCGAATGAGATCGGCGAGCTTGTTTGAGCCAAAAAATACATATTGTTCCACGATGCCTATTTGTACTTGACAGGTTGAGGTGCGGGCCTGTGGCATGCACTTTTGTTATGGCTTTTCAGGAATTTAACAATCAAACACGCACGAAGCACTGTTTCCTTGCAAGGGATGGGCCTCTGTCCTGGGCGTAAGCATGTGATTGGAGTCAGATGTGGCTTGTTGCATCGTTGTGGGAAGCAAGGCTCACGCCGCCTCACAGACCAAGTGGTCAGCAATTGTTCTTTGTGACAGCTTGAGGTGCGGGGCCTATGGCACTTATTGCTATGGCATATCATGAAATGTAATAATAATGATTGACTAGGTATCTTTTGCACGCATGCCGCAGAGCCAGCAATGTGTGTCTGGCGGAGACATCCGTACACTACTCAAGTCAGCGCTTCTTACTTGCTTTGACTGTACATGTCTGCTGCCTAGAAATAGTTGGTTTGCCCTGCACTCCTGCAAGTGTCCTCCTTGCTGTGCATCGGGATGGTGGATGGGGTCTTGCTTGGCACACCTGAAGATTCTTGAGACATTCGTCCCTTCCTCCCTGATGAGTATTAAGTGTGTGTGGCCCTGCTACAATGTGGACTGACAAGGTCAACCTGGGCGATTCTGGTTGTGCAGCCTACCACATACATAGTAGAACCCAAGCCGCCAGCCGTCCATCTAGTCACAACATGAGCCAAGCTGATGAACGATCTTGTGGCTGTATGTCTTGGTAGTGCTGTACTAGTGGTGGTATTAGTATATTGGCAGTTCTAATTGAGAGAGCAAGCGACAGAGAACTATGAAGAGATGATAGCAAAACTCTTCAGCTAAACTTACTAAGTTGTAGTACATGTCCAGTCTCATCTCTTCATTTATCCTTCATGCTAGATATATCAAACAAAACTCTTGCCGTTAATTGCCATAACCGCTAATCATACATTCCTTCCCAAGGTGAGCATCCTATCCCTGCGTGCTTAGTACAAGGCAAGGCAAACATGATACATCACTATATACCTTACTACAGGTTATGCCAAAAACATTCTCACCCAGATGTGGAGAATCACTGAGCAGCAGCAGTTCCAGAACTAACACAGACTATGAACCAATGCCCAGTAACCGGTCCCCAGAAACATGTAAGTCATAGGTAATTAATCAAGCAACAGCAACTGTGTTGAACAATGACCTTGATGAGCATGAAGTGATCATGGGACTCAAAAAGCTCCATTCTGGCCGTGCTCCTGGCCCAGACGGGCTCCGTGCTGAGTTTCTCAAACAAGCTTTTGTGATGGAGACAGTAGATGACGGTCCTCCTGTGAAAAGGCATGTGCTGCTCCCTGTTCTTTTTGACTTGTATCAGGCATTGTTCTCTAGTGGAGAGTTTGTGCGCAAGTGGTCCATGGCTACTCTAAGTCCCATATTCAAAAAAGGCGATGCAGCCAACCTGGACAATTATAGAGCCATTGCTGTTGGATCGGTTCTAGGCAAGTTGTATGCTGTCATCTTGGACACGCGGTTGTCTGTTTGTGCAGAAAAGAATGGTTGGAGAGCAGAGGGACAAGCAGGTTTTAGGGCCGGGAAGAGTACTGTTGACCATGTGTTTGTGCTTCGGCATCTCATTGAATCTACGCAATCAATCAATCAATCAATCAAAACGCAAGACCAGCAATGCCAATGGCCAAACAAACCTAGGCCACAAACACAAGGCTCCTGATCACAATCACGAAGCCACACAACCGATGGTGGATTTGCCACACACAAGCTGAGGCTAGATGCAACGGCGTGCACACCAAGGGGAAACAAACACCACCACTAAAACCCAAAACCTGCTCCACTTCCATCACACATGGGTGGCGGGGAGGCAGCAGGATCAAGCACCACCCTAGTAGGGGCTGGAGGTGGCTCCCACCACCTAGGTACTGGTGAACCACCATCCTCCCAGCCACTGAAAGGCACCACATAGCGCTCCACATGCTTATCAATAGCTTGCTTAGTGCGCCTTCTACACCTCACTAACCGTTGGCTTTCCCAGGGGTGCGTAAGATCCCACAACCTCTTCCTCCAAGCACTCTTAATCTGACATGAAGCCTCCCAGCTCCCCTCATCTTGACCAAGCACCTTCAGATCTGCACACACGCATTTCTCCCAGGTATGGCGAGGCCTACCCACTGGCCTCGTCATGTCACCATGTAATGAAGAGAACAACGCAATATGCGGCAACCTGCCCTCCTCCATGCGGCCCACATGCCCCAGCCACCTCAGCCTATTTGCTGTGATGTATGCTGACAAGGTGGCTACCCCACATGATTTCCTGATATGCTCATTGGTGTGCCGATCTGACAGCCTGACCCCCAGGATGCTCCTAAGGCAGCTAGAGTGCACCCGCTCAAGCTTTTGCGATTGCACTTTGGTCAGGGACCAACACTCACTCCCGAACAGCAGAATTGGCAACACATATGCCTTGTAACACTTCACCTTCGTAGCCAATGACAGATGCTTGGTACCCCACATCTTTTCAAACTGCTTAAACCTCCCCACAGACTTACCCCTCCTGATATTCAACTCCACATCCAACCTGCCATCAGTCACAAGCACACTTCCCAAGTACTTGAACTGTGACACCTCTTTTACCACACCCTCACTGATAACCACCTCTGGTCCTTGCTGCACTGGCACATCCCCCTCCTTCCAATCCTTGTCAATGGACAGGATCTCAGTCTTGCTTGCATTGATGCGCAACCCAAGACTAGCAGCAACCTTGTCCATCACCTGCAGCATGACCACCAACTCCTCCCTGCTGGGACTTAGCAACACCATATCATCTGCATACAGCAGAACAGACAACAGCTCCACACACCCACCACTACCACACCCATCACGCTCAAGTTTCCCATCTGCATGATAGGCTAGCTTCACCCCACATCCCTCCGGCATCTGAGCCATTGCCTGCCGAACCACAAAGTCCATGTAGATGTTGAACAGCAAGGGAGCAATGACACATCCCTGCCGCACCCCGCCATGCACATCAAACCACTCAGACACCACACCACCCATCCTAACAGCAGCCTGTGTGCCAGTATGCAAGTCCATCAGCAACTCTATCAGCTTTGTGTGTACCCCGTACACATGCAGGATGCGCCATAGCGTGTCTCGCGGTACAGAATCATATGCCTTACGCAAATCCACAAAAGCCATGAATAGAGGCTGATCGAATGCTACAGACTTAGAGATGACCTGGCGTATGGTGAACAGAGCATCAGTGATGCCCCTCCCCTTCCTAAAAGCAGACTGGTTATCAAGCAGTTGTGCATCGATATGAGAACTGATCTTAGCCAAAATGACCAAGACATACACCTTCCCCGGTATACTTAGCAAGCTTATCCCCCTATAGCTATCTCTCACTTCGCGCTCTCCTTTGCCTTTATACAGTGCCACCAACAGTGCACGTTTCCACTCCACTGGCGCTTTCCCTGACTCCCACACCGCCACAATGACCCTGTGCAACCATTTCAGCATGGTCCCACTGAGCTTTAGCATAGGCGCTGCGATACCATCAACCCCAGGAGCTGCCCCATTACGACAGGCAAAGACAGCTTCTTCAACCTCCTGCACAGTAGGTGGCTGAGCTGCTGCTTCACTCTGCTGGTTTGCACCTTGCCCTGCCTCCATCTTCAGCACTAACTCCTCAATGGTCTGCTGCATTTGCTGGTCGAGCTTGGCAGGGCAATTGAGGACATCAGCAAAGTGCTCAGCAAAGCACTTCACCACCTCCTCCCTGCTTTGGAACAGCTGCTTGCCATCAGCACCCCCTAGCACAGCTGTAGGAGCAGCAGAGCTACTGCCCTGCTGCTCCTTGAAGATCCGCTGGACATGCTTGTGGAACACGGCTAGATTACCAGCTTTTAGAGCATGTTCCGCAAACAGCGCTTGCTGCTTGAAGTACCGCTCCTGATCCTTCTTAACCGCTCGCCTAGCATCTACGCAGAAGAGCAGAAAGGTTCTCTATTGCTGCTTTGTGGATTTCCGGAAGGCATTCGATAGAGTACGCAGAGACTACTTGATACAAAGGTTGGCTGAACTAGGGGTTCATGGTCGTATGTTGCAAGCCATCATACAAATGTACTGGTCTGTTCCGCTGGTACCCAAGCTGCATGGCACAGTGGGCGATGCTATTCCCAGCACATGTGGAGTGAAGCAGGGCGACCCCCTGTCTCCACTCCTTTTTGGTCTTTTCATAGACGAGTTTGAGTCATGGTTACGCCAGAGGCTACCCAATGTGGGAGTGCAAATGGGCCGAAAGTTAGTTCAAATGTTGTTGTATGCTGATGACATGGTCTTGTTGACACACAATCCTATGGAGTTGCAACAGATGCTGGATGTTTTACACCAGTTTTGCTCAGCTAAAGGTATGGAGGTAAATGTCCGCAAAACAGAAATTGTGGTGTTTCGCAAGGCCAATACCCCAGAGGTGCCTGACCAATGGCTATACAACGGGGAGACTGTCCAACGCTCCGTTGAGTTCCGTTACCTGGGCATTATTCTGCATGAGACAAAAGGTATGTCATGCGCTATTGAATCTCTGGCCACGGCGGCTCGTAAAGCAATGTGGGCTCTGTTCCCAAGATTTAAGCTAGCAGGGATCACTGATATTTCTATCAAGTTACGGATGTTCTCTTGCCTGGTTGTGCCAATCATGGAGTATTGTAGTGAGGTATGGGGACCGGATCTGCTGTTCTCTTGTGATACGCTGGACAAGCTATGGGACAATGAGCTTCAAAAGATTCAAAGCATATTTTTAAGGCAGCTGGGAAAGTTGAGGAAGTCTGTGCCAACAACTGTGGTGCATAAGGAGATGTGCATGAATCCAGTGGCAAAGGGTTGGTTACGAGCCTCTATTGATCTATGGCGTAGGCTTGGCAAAGTGCCCTCTGATAGCCTATTGGGCATGGCTGTGCGTGAATCTTTGGCATCTTACGCAGGCGAGGGGGTTGGTTCTGCTCCTAAGAGCTGGGCTGGACGGTTTATGCATACAGTACGCTCTCTTTCTCAGGGTAGAGACGCAGATGGGACCATTGCAGAGTTTCTGGCAACAAATGGCCTAGCTGAGCCGGACAATGATAAACTTGCAGCTATTCGATTACGATTACGATTACGATTACATCATGGCCCCTCAAAGGGGGCGCCCGTACGGAGCCAACCTAGGCTCCATGGGCAGAAATACTGGAACCTGGTCCATCAGAAGTGAATGTCTCAGCAATATCACCTCTTGGTCCAGAAGAAAAGGTATCGAAAATACGACCTTGCCATTCATCCCCGAATAATGACAAATCAAAGTAAGGATTATAGTCCTCACATTCCTCCGACCTCCGAAATTCCATGCATTCATAAACAAACTTTGCAACTTGGAAACTTGGCTCTTGGTCCATGAACAATCTCACGTTGTCTGAATTATGCTTCATTGTACTAGAAGCTTCCTGGCAACCTCCAAACTGTGCAAACAAAACGGTATTATACTTCTCACGAATTCTATCATATGCTGGGCATTCAAAAAGAAAGTGTACCTCGTCCTCAACCACTGTGCAAGAACATTTTGAACATACACGATGCTGCCTTGGCAGTTTGGGACGAGCCCACCTCCCAGTTTCAATAGCAAGATGGTGTGCACCAGTACGAAACCGCATTAACTGTTTCACATAAGTAAACGGGATACCTGATGTGTGCCTGATATACCTTGGCATACCCTGAGGATAGCCAGCCTCTAACTCCTCCTGAGGGATGTCTCCCGTCCTAAACCACGAATGATATGTGGAAAGCTTGATCAAATTTGAGCTGACAGATTGCCTGGGGTTTGCATATGCGGCCACCTTGTCCCATGGCTCTTGCAACATGGTATCCCAAGTACCCCACACTTTAAGCCATGGAATAGCTGCAAGTTTATCATTGTC